>JAPKLW010001640.1:24003-35906 GCA_026898455.1 Plectranthus barbatus | reverse complement strand
GAGTTGCTAGAGTATATCTGAAAACCTACTTAAGTAACAACTTGAGCTAAGAATCATTTGCTAAACAACAATAAGTGCAAGAGACTTAAATCTATTCCGCTGCATTTCGTGTTAAGTTATCAACACGACGACTCTGATATTTAGGGACCAACAAGTGGTATCAAAGCAGGAGGTTGAAAAACCGACTGCTTCTGAGTCGCTTAAGACCAAATCCGCATATTCCTTGCACTTTTATCTGTCTATCTGTGTTCTACTTGTTTAGCTCAGGAGACAAGATGTTGAATCACTCTCTTGGAAAGTACAGCAGGGAGAACTTCACAACATGGAAAAAGATGGCATTAATACAGCTTCAGAGCATACACCCAGAAATGGTTGAGGTACTAGAAAGAGATCCCATTAAAATTATGAAAGCTAACATTTTTATAGGACTTGTACCCGAACCCGCTGAAGAAGCTGATGAAGGAGATCAACCTAGACCCCCAAGACCACCAAGACCCCAGATGGTTGTAAAACCTTTTGAGGAATACACAAGTGAAGACAAGAAAAGAGCTCAGCTGGAGCATGTTGCAAAGAAGTTAATCCTTGACTCTCTACCCAAGCTGATGGCACAAAAGGCCTTAGAGTTTGATACAGCTAAAGAGATGTGGCAGTATGTCTGCGAGTCCTCCCAGGAGACAGACCAGATGAAACGCAATAAACTGCAGGTAGCTGTTGATAAATATGAATCTTTCTCTATGAATGCAGGTGAATCAATAATGGCCATGGAGGAACGATTTAATACCATCATTGGAGAGCTGAATAACCTTGGTAAGAAATATGAGAATGGGGAAATGAATCACAAGATTATCTCTAAACTAAACCCCTGAGATGACTGGTTTGTTAAAATGACTAGTCTAAGTGAGAGAGATCTCAACAAAATGTCTACATCCGAGGTATTTGCTCAGTTAAAATCTCATGAATTTATAATACAACAGTCAAAGAAAAATGAGGCTGCTGTAGTACAATCCAATACTAGCTCAGATGATGTAGCTTATTTTGTCAAAGGAGAGTGCTACAACCTCTGGCTCTCAGCCTATTGATCTTAAGATCAGTGAACTAGAAGAACAGATGAAGAAACTTCAGAAGATGCTGATGGAAGCTAAAGGAGAAAAAGAATCAAAGGAGACTCAACAGTCACCCTCTCATACCCGCTCAGCAGAGAGAAAGCCTAGGACCTGTTTCGAGTGTGGATCTCCTGACCGCTTGAAACATGACTGTCCGAAAGTCAGCAGAGAAGAAAGGGAGCGGCTGAAACAAAGATTTGAAAGACGTGCAGGCAATGCAGTCAAAAGAGCACTCCTCACCAGGACGGAAATTCAGGATATCCCTGAAAATGATGAGGAATACTATCTATCCTCAGAGGAAGAGAATGAAGAGGCCATGCTAGTGCTGATGGCAGACATCGTGGAAGACCAATTTGCTGATGCGGATGTTGATCAGAATGCTGAAACAGCTCTAGCAGCCGAGAACAACGAGGTAATTTCAGTAAACATATCTAGATTTGTAACTTTTGATGATTACGAGAATTTCACTCTAGATTCTGAGGAAGACTATCTCACGAAGCTTAGTGAAGAATTCTCTAAAATGTATGAAATTAAAAACGTCATTGTAGGAGAAAACACCTCACTGAAGTTAGAAGTTTCAAATTTGACCGAGGAAGTTGAAAGACTAAGGTCTGCAAGTGAGGAACTTATAAAAATGAAAGCTGAATTTTCAACACTTTCTGAAAATTTCAAAAATCTCGAAAAAGAAAACACCTTGCTGAAAAATAAACCAAAAGAAAATTGCATTTGTACTTACACGACCAGTCAAGCTGTTTTAAATGCCGCAATTAATCAACAAAAGCATCACAAAGATAGAACTGGTGTTGGTTTTAATCGCTATGATAAAAGATAATCTTCTAAGCATAGACTACTCAGTTTGTCTCTGCTGGAAAATCCATCCTTGAGAAAAAATTGAAAGAAAAGGAATCTGCTGAAATAATCATTAGCGAATCTGTGAAACCTCAGCAGAATACTAGAACATCTGCTAGGGAACCTCAGCAGAGGTACGTTATATCCCAGCAGAATCCTAGAACATATGCTAGAGAGGCACAGCAGAGGTATGTTATACCTCAGCAGAATACTCGAGTGTCTGCTATGAAACCCCAACAGAGGAATAATAAATTCAAGCAGAATACGAGAATATATGCTTCGCAACCAAGATCAGCAGAGTCTAGAAGAAATGCCGAGCAGTATGTATCTACTGCTATGACAGCAAACTCTTCATTTCAGAAAAACAAACATGTTTATTATAATGCTGTAAAGCCCTCATACAATGCATATACACCACATAGGCAGAACACCTATGTAAGGCCTAAGTCCAAAACAAACCTTCTCAAAAGGACAATGAAGGCACAACACACTACCACACCTCATCCTCAATCTAAGTATGCAAGATTTACTTTTCCTAAGGTTGAGAAAGGTATAAGGAGTGATGTCAAGAAGAAAATTTTGAAGATCACTCAGATGTGGGTTCCAAAAGGAACAATGACACTTGCTAATCCTGCAGGACCCGAGACTAAACGGGTACCTAAATCTTTCTCTTAATTGTCTTGCAGAAACAGAATCCACTAGTCAAGGAGTCAAGATCTCCAGATGAATGGATTCTTGATAGCGGGTGCTCAGGACACATGACTGGAAGAGCAGACTTATTCTCAGACTTACAAAGCGTCTATGGATCCTCAGTTATTTTTGGTGATAATAGCAGAGGAAGAGTCATTGGAAGAGGATGTGTAGAACAAGACGGAATCCGAATTGTTAATGCTGCTCTCGTCTCAAACCTTAAGCACAATTTGATGAGCATCAGCCAACTATGTGAAAATGGTTATAACGTTTATTTTATTAACTCTGGCTGTGATATTGTTGATAAGGTTACAGGTGAAGTGAAACTTAGAGGCATCCGGAAGGGTGGACTATACGTGGTCGATTGGCAAAGTGGCCAACAGGACTCATGCTTCGTGGCATTTAACAAAGAGGAAACAAATTGGCTATGGCATAAAAGATTAAATCACTTGAACTTCAAGACTATCAATCATCTAGCCAAACACAAGCTGGTCGAAGGACTGCCTGCTGAATCTTTCCGGAAGGAAGGAGTGTGCAAAGCGTGCCAACAAGGCAAACAAACAAAGGCATCCTTCAAATCAAATCCAGAAAAGGATACCTCAGGGAGAATTCTTGAACTCCTACACATGGATCTGTTTGGTCCTGTCACACCACCCACAGTCAATAAGAAAATTTATACACTTGTGGTTGTTGACGACTTCTCCAGGTATACGTGGGTTCAACTATTAAAGACTAAAGACGAAGTCAAAACCCTGCTACCTGAGCTGATCCTCAAAGAACAGAACAGCAAGGAGTTTACAGTTAAGAGGATCAGATCTGACAATGGGACTGAATTCTGTAATGGAATTCTAATGGATTTTTGTGCGGAGGCTGGAATTCATCATGAGAGGTCCACTGCTAGAACCCCACAGCAGAATGGGCTAGCAGAACGAAGGAACAGAACATTAAAGGAAGCAGCGAGGTCTATGCTTGCTGATTCTGGACTCAATGGAAAGTACTGGGGAGAAGCCATCATGGCTGCATGCTACACTCAAAACAGAAGTGCAGTTAATGGCAGATTTAACAAAACTCCTTATGAAGTGTATAATGGTCGTAAGCCTTCTATTAAACATTTCCGTGCTTTTGGTTCAACATGTTATATCCATAACAATGGGAAGTCTAGACTTAACACTTTTTCACCTAAGTCTGATGAAGGTATTTTCCTAGGTTATGGATACCCATCTCACAAAGGTTATAGAGTGTTAAACAAGACAACTCGACTTGTGGAAATAACATGCAATGTTATTTGTGATGAGTCTACTTTAGTGCGCAGGTCTAACAAGGATGAAAAGGATGACAATCATGAGACCAATGATATCTATGATCAATCTTTACAAAATTCTTTCGAGAATATGAGTATTGATCCAATTAGGTCTAAGATTGATGCCACCCCAGAGGCATCGCAGTCAGCAGGTGACCAGACTGCTGACCAGGCCAGTGATGCTAATGATCATGCTGAGGCCCCATCTTCTATATATCTAAATGAGAATTTAGATGTTGCTGGTGCACTTGACGATCAAGAGGATGGAGAATCTACTGAAGATCTTAGCAAAGGAGTTGCTGAGAATCCAATCATGGAGGAACCTACTGCTGGAGCTCCAACCATTGTCATACCTGCTTGTGTCGATCCTGTTCATGAAGATCCAGAAGCAGATGAAGAAGGAGTACCAGTTGTTCCAGTTGCCGAATCCCAGGAGAATGCAGTAGAGACTAATCAGAATAATATTCATCAAGAAGGAGAACCAGATGCTGAAATCCCAGGACGTATCAGACCTTCATGGCTACGTGCTCATCCCTTAGACAGTGTTCTTGGAAGCGTAAATGATCCTATCCTAACCAGACAAGGAAACGGCAATGCCATGTTAGCCTGTTACATATCCAATGAAGAACCCAAGAAAGTAGAAGAAGCACTGCTAGATGCAGATTGGGTGAATGCCATGCAAGAGGAGCTTGCAGAGTTCACACGCAACAATGTGTGGGAACAAGTCGATAGACCAGAACATCAGAGTGTTATAGGCACTAAGTGGGTGTTCAAAAACAAGAAAGATGAATCAGGTGTTGTAGTAAGAAACAAGGCACGTCTTGTGGCCAAAGGATATAGACAATGTGAAGGCATAGATTATGATGAAACATTCGCCCCAGTAGCAAGACTAGAGGCTATCCGTCTATTCCTGGCATATGCTGCATACCATGAGTTTGATGTGATGCAGATGGATGTGAAGAGCGCCTTCCTTAATGGCGAGCTCAAGGAGGAAGTTTATGTCGAGCAACCTCCGGGATTTGAACAAGGTAATCAAGTCTACAGGCTCAAGAAAGCACTATATGGTCTGAAGCAGGCACCACGAGCCTGGTATGGAACTTTGTCTAAATTTCTATTGAATAATGGATTTCAGAAAGGGAGGATAGATCAAACTCTCTTTCACATTAAAGATGGAGACAGCATTCTACTAGTTCAAATATATGTTGACGACATAATCTTTGGATCAAAGAATCAAGACCTATGTGATAGGTTCTCTGATCTCATGACTAGCCATTTCCAAATGAGCATGATGGGAAAGATGTCTTATTTTCTTGGACTGCAAGTTCAACAATCCAAAGAAGGAATATTCATCCATCAGAAGAAGTATACTCGTGACTTAATCGCTAAATACTGTCCGGAGAAGACCAAGAGCTTGCGCATACCTATCAGCACAACCTGCATTGCTGCTCTTGAAAAAGAAGGAGATGATGTAAATCCTACTCTTTACAGAGGGATTATAGGTTCACTACTATATCTCACCGCTAGCAGACCAGATATCTCATATGTCGTGGGATTATGTGCTAGGTATCAAGCCAAGCCTAAGAAGGCCCATTTTGACACTGCCAAGAGAATTGTTCGCTATCTAAAGTGTACAGAAAGATTAGAAATTTGGTATCCCAGAGAAGATAGTCTAGCTCTGAGTGGATATTCAGATTCTGACTTTGGAGGATGTAAGATCAACAGGAAAAGCACTAGTGGCACATGTCAATTTTCGGGACACAAACTCATTAGCTGGTTCAGCAAAAAGCAGCACTCGGTTGCTATCTCCACTACTGAAGCAGAGTATGTAGCTGCTGCTAGTTGTTGCTCACAGACTCTATGGATAAAGCAACAATTACAAGATTACGGGATTTCTCCTGAATGTGTACCCATCTACTGCGACAACAATAGTGCCATGTGCATTACAAAAAATCCGGTTCATCACTCTCGGACCAAGCATATCGATATTCGTCATCACTTCATACGAGATCATCAGGAGAAGAGAGATATTGATGTTCGCTATGTATGCACCGAAGATCAGACAGCAGACATATTTACTAAGCCCTTACCAGAAACCAGATTTAAAGAGTTATGCTTGAAACTGGGATTGATGGAATTAGATGCAGATGTGGATGAATGAGTCCCAGCTCTCATTCTTTCTATAAGGATTTTCTTGAAATCTGATTGCTGATTATTATATTCTGGTTGCTATTTCTTCAATTTATTTGAAGACATCCTGACATTACTACGCTACAAAATGCTGAATAATGTCATGAAAATAAGAAGGAGTCCAAAGTTAGCATATTCATTCGTCTAAAGGACAACAGACTTCAAAAGATTACAAGGAAATAGCAGAAACATCATCAATTACAACATATTCAGAGTCATATGAAGGCCAGAAGGGAGGAGAGCTCGGAGCATTCTTCAACCACAGTTAGGGAAGTGAGCCCTCAAAGGATAGAAGTCGAATCCCATCAAAGGGATACCTTCAGAAGCAAGATTTGGGAACGTCTGCTCAAGCAACCAACTTAGCTGCATGGCAGTTGGCAGAGGAATCTGAGGAAAGAGATCGATACATCTCTTCACTCCATCAAAGAAGAATTCCGCCCAATCAACTTCCTTCATCTCCGCATCAATGGCCATCATGGCCCTCCAGATCATTGGGTTGAATACATAATTGTCAGCAGGAACGCATAAGTGACATTGCTAACAATGTCAAAAATGACTCTGTATTCTTCCTTCAACCCCAGACATGAAGGAGTTGGTGAAAAGTCATAGTCATCAGACTGCCTCCACTCATTCCAGTAGCCGAACTCTGGAGCAGTCAAATGGCGGAAGACATCCATGACACGAATAGGACCCCGAGGAAGGCCAAACATCTGAGAAAACAGGGCCGGAGTCCAACAAACTACTTCATTTTCAAAACAACTCCAAATGGCATCATTATCAGTCTTACCTCTGAAGATAAAGTTCTGCAGAGCTCGTTTCTGATAACGTGTCGGCATCGTAGTCAGAAATTGGGACAGACAACTCTCATGAAGAGCCCCCAAAACGAAGTTGGCAACACGACAGTTGTTACCATATTCAAAATACAACCCTGATTCATGAAGAATCTGGTTGCGAGTGACAGGCAAATCACTGGGTGCAATTGTAATATGATGCATTTTGAGACAAATAGAGAAGACAATGCTGTGTTAAAGAGAGTGGAGAAGATGAAGCTCAAGAAGACTAAGTGGAAAGATGAAGTTCGGGAAGACTAATGTGATGTTATTTATAGTCAGATCATGGCTCTATCCATAGAGAGAACACTTTCCCAAAATGTCTTATCAGATGAATTCAAATTCAGAAGAGCAGAAGTCGAGGAGTCTCGACAAAGGGGGAAGCGCCACCTGTATTGGTAAGGCTACTTACGGCAAGTCGACCTACCTGGGTATTCTGGCGCTCTCTTCCACGAATGCTTAAAGAAGATAACAAAGGATAGCACAAATCTCTTGACTAAGACAGAAATCTACCGTCTTAAATGATAACACTTGATGACTGTGTGTGGAAAATGGTAGCTCATACCAGACACAAAACAAGTTGCTGAGACACTGATGCAAGCACAGCAGAGACGAAGTATCAAATGAGATATTATTATATCTCTATTTCTTGGATTTCTTGAAGATGTTGTTAACCATTTTTTTTTGGAAGATGATTACATCTACAGAGGAATATTCATCAGATCTATCTGCCAATATTGAGAATGCTGAGCAGAAAGTGTTTGACGACTTGGATAACACATGTCAGATAACAGAAAATAGTTGTGGAGATTTCACACATCTTTTCATTCATCAACAAGATGTCATTACAAGAAACAGGGGAGAAATGAAGACAACATTTTATTCACTATTCTAGGAGGAAGAAGGCCTAAACGGAAAGAAGTCCGCATTTACAAGATTCGTTGGTCCTTCTGCTATTTGAGGAAAACTCTGCTCTAGCAGCCAACTGAGTTGCATTCCATTGAGCAGAGGCACGGCCGGATAATATTCGACGCAGTCTCGAACGCTATTGTAGATGTATTTTGCCCAGTCTACCTCGGCTCCATCGTCAATAGACATCATGAGCTGCCATGTTTCCTTTGAGATGAACGTGTCGTCACAGTTCTCTCCCATCAACATATTATTAGCCACACGGTAGAGCACCCAATAAGGAGTGCGCAGATCGTATGCCGAGACAGAAAGAGAAAATTCGGACGACGGAGTACGTCTCCATTTCTGCCACGCCGACCACTCAGGGGCAATGTCCGTCACACGATGGTTGAAGACAGACCTAGGGCCTTTGGGAAGACCGAATCGACGAGAAAAGACGTCCGGTGACCAATAGATGAGTTTGCCGCGGAAGGAACGGTAAATGCCATCTCCCTCCACAGAACAGTCGTCGATGAATTCTCGAAGAACGTCGCCTTGGAAACGTTCTGGAGTAGCAGTAACGAATTGAGTTAATCCACTGCGATTTAATTTCGACATGACGGTCTCTACAACTCGTGGATTGTTATCATACAAAGAGTTCAAACCAGCCTCATGAAGGATCTGGTTTCGGCGCAATTCAAGAGATTGACCTGGTGAATCCATTTCTTTTCTTGAAGACTTTGCTTTGGAAAAGGGTTGTTGTGACAACAAGGATACTCACAATCAGGGTATTTATAAAGGGAAAATCTTAACTCTCCTCGTCAGAATTGATCAGATTCAAATTATCAGAGTTATTAATCATCTGTCACTCGACGAATAGGCAAACGCCACGACAGATCGGTCAAAATTGTATCTTGGGAAACGCAATTGACGCTAGGAGCACTGAAGATCGTCGTCTCATCTACTAATAGATGAGATCCCTGCTAGAGTTGGAGTCTCTGCTAGAGATAAGACATCTACTAGCAAAAGTGATCTCTACTAGCATTGAAATCTCAGCTAGAGATAAGGCATCTGCTAGCGAATGAGATCTCTGCTAGAGATGAAGCCTCTGCTAGAGACAAGGCCTCTGCTAGCAAATGAGATCTCTGCTAATGAATAAAGTCTATGAATGGATTTTCTGCTAGACTTGATATCCCTGCTAAAGGAAGGTCACTCTGCTAAAAATAATATTAGATGACGATAACTCTACTAACTACTTTCTAAAGTAGTATCTGCTACATTTATGGCAGAACATCTATCTTTGCTACCAATGATCGATCTACTATGATCCTAGCAGAATCATAATCAGCAGAATTACTACACAGTTGATTACCGAGGCAACTATCAAGAAGATGATCGATATTGAATGCAGTTATATGAGTTTGTCAAAATAAAAAAACGACATCATCTTATATACATCATCAAAAACAATTACAACAAAGGATTCAATCAAAGGGCGAGAAAGGCACAAAGGGATAAAAGTCTATTCCTCGAAGGTTCGAGGGACCTAAAGTGAGATCGGTGAATCTCTGTTCTAGCAGCCAACTTAGCGGCATCCCGTAGGGAAGATGAAGTTGAGGGAACTGCAAAACACTCTGCCTCACTCTTTGAAAGACGAATGTCGTCCAGTCAACTTCTGCTCGGTCATCAATTGCCATCATGACTTTCCAGACTTCACGGGAGAAGATCATGTCATCTGGATTCACTCCCACCACAATTCCACAAACTATCTCGAAGAGAACTTGGTAGCGAGGGCGCAGTCCGTATGCTGATGGAGTAGGCGAGAACTCAAGATCTGAAGAACGCCCCCATCTCATCCAAGACGACCACTCTGGAGCGATTTCATTACTGCGATAATCTATCACAGAAATTGGACCCCTCGGTAAGCCAAACTCCGAAGCAAAAGTGTCCACGGTCCATCTCACCAAATGATTCCTGAAGACACCTACAATGGAGTCTCCAATGGGCTGACTCTGTCGGACGACGAACTGAAGATGTTCTCTATGAAACGCATGAGGCGTCAAAGAGATGAACTTAGCCAAACCACAAGCATGGAGACTGGACATAATCCATTCTGCTATGTGGTACTCTGCTTCGTATTCCTCATACAGACCAGCATCACAGAGGATTCTGTGGCGCGGAACAAAGAGAGATTGAGTCTGTTCCATATCTTAGTATGAGTGAATTTTGTGAGAAGAAGAACAAGAGTTGCAAGAAGTCGTATCAAATGAATCGCTTGCCTATGCGATTTATAAAGACAACTATGGTTACTGCTCATTTCTGAAGTTGAAGCGTCGCTGAGTGGAGTGAGGTAATTCATTAATGAAGAGGTCAAATCGGAAGAGATTATGATCATGCATGAAAAGTAATACCGGAGGCTACTATGATAGTATCAAGAAATACGTGGTAGCTTTTGCTTGAGTCTATTAATATTGGCTGCTGAAGACTTCAAATCGGACGTAAGACGTTGCTTTTTCACTCGGAGAAACATTAAATGCATCCAGACGACGATGACAAATTGGATTGTGCCACATCATCCGCACTCGAGCTTCGAAGGACGTGGATATATCCACGATCTGATTCTCAACCCCAACCGTAGATTGAAATTAAAGTGAATTCAATCTTCGTCGTTGATTTCTTCTCGTACTCCGAAATCCTATACACCTTAATTAGATTTGAAATCCCTACTTTTTCTTTCAGAAACCCCTCACTCCCATCTCTGAAAAACCCTCTCAAAATCCTCAGAAAAAACCTACCCAACGATGACTTCAAATCAAGATTCTTCCACCTCCTCACACCAAGATACAAATTCATCCGAGAATTTAGAGACTGTTAATCTTCAACAGGCCTCGTTTGTCTACCCCTCAACCACCTGCTCACCCCTGCATGCTCGACATGCACCAGAGTTCACTGGCATCGAGAAGAAAGAGGACATTGACGAGTCCATCCCGTACTGCACATTGGTAACCATGGCGAGACAGAAGAAGCTGTCAACGTACTCAGCAGAAAGGAGACGAGTGGCTCAGATTATGAAAGACAGGATTCTATACATGCCCCTCGCCAACAAACACTTCCCCAAATGGATTCTGAATCTCCTTGACTCTGAACTACTGGTAAAATATCTCACCTCTGAACCTGATCAATTTCATCCACACATGGTTGCTGAATTCTACGCTAGGGCTGTCATAAGTGATGATCAGAAGTCATTCAAGACATGTGTATATGGGAATATTGTAGAAGTGAATGCTGATTTACTTTCGCGTACTTTTGGACTTCGAAATTATGGAACCAAAATCTCTCAGTATAAGGTGAATGATATAACCGAAATGGAAAGAAAATGGAACCTATGGAAGAAGCCAGGAGAGAAAGGTCACCCAAGTACGTTTAAGGTTAACACCTCTATCAACACCTTGACAGAGGAATATAAGCTACTTGCGGAGATAGTGATAAAGATGCTCCAGTGTGATGCTGGATCCTACTCGGAGCTATCAGCCAAGAAATACGCTGTGATGATGGCATTGAACGATAATGTCAAAGGTAATTGGGCCGAGTTCATATTTGAACGTTGGGCAGAGCATGCCAAGAAGAATGTTCACATGGAAGTCGATGGAACATTCTCCTCGAATGTCAACTTTGGGCTGAAAATCAGTAAATTCCTGGAAATCTTGTTCACCAACACCGGAGTAGATCATGGAGTTTCTATTCTTTCTACAGACTACATTCCTGTAACAAGACACAAACCCAAGCCGGTGAACACTAGAAATCCTAGAAAGTTTACTGGAAAATCCAATGTGGACAAGGCTAAACCAACATCCCCAGAGGAGCCTGATGAAGCAAGCCTAGCAGGACCCCCATTACACCACTCCATTCCCATATCAGAAGAAGAACTAGTCGTCTTAAAGAGGAATGCAGAAACAGATCAGTGTTTCAAAAATCTTGAAGAAATTGAGATTCTAGGAAACCTACCAGCCGATCAAATCAATGACATCATGACTCTGAAGGAAGCAGAACAGCTTC
>JAPKLW010001640.1:0-19003 GCA_026898455.1 Plectranthus barbatus | reverse complement strand
CAAGAATCATTTGCTAAACAACAATAAGTGCAAGAGACTTAAATCTATTCCGCTACATTTCGTGTTAAGTTATCAACACGACGACTCTGATATTTAGGGACCAACATAGGACAGTATTGATTCTCTGGTGGAATGAATCAATATTAATTAATTAATTATATTCTAGGTTGAATATGGGAATTAATTAATTGATAGGCCTTATTTGTTATTTGCATTCTGGTCCCTGGTCTGGCCCATGAAAACTCAGGCCCAATAGAAGTCCAATATTTTCCTATAAATAAGCCTCAGGTTCTCAGATCAAGATATACCACATCATAATATCATATGTTGCAACACAACAAACCAGTATTTCGGGAGCTGTGGTGATCGACTAGATCTGAGAAACAAGTAGGAAATTTAGGTTCTCAATCAGGCAAGGAATCCGAAGGGAATCTTCACCAGATATTCGGATTGGAGTTGAGATACAGATCAGAAGATCAGATCAGGAGGATCGTTTTCTTTCTTCTCTCCCTCTTTGTTTTCAAAAATTACTAACTAATTTTCATAGATTTAATTCCTTAATCTGTTAGGAATAAATCTTGGTGCGTGGGAAAAGGATTGAGGATCAAATCTCTACACACTTGTTCTTCAGGTTTCTACAATCCAGGTATTCCGCAAAAACCCCCTTATGCATAATCCATAGGAGCATGATAGGATTAATCATAGGCATAGCAATTTATTTTTGATATTCCAGTTATCGATCTTGGCAAACGGATTAAGTGATTCAGTTCACAAATCCCTTCACGAGCAACCACATGACATGGAGCAGCCACCTCAAGATAAGACCCCGACTGAACCATCCCACAAGACCATGGGAGAGATATCGACTTTCTATGAGCGATCGAGTGGCATTCGAGGACAGATTGAGTGCCCTCGAGCAGTAGTGGGCAGATTGGACTGCATAGTTCCAGGCCCTATCCGAGCCTCAGGCCACATATGTCGTTGAGCAACGCTCGTTTGAGGAGGATCAGCGCTATGAGTGGGTTCACCGCCGGTCCTTTGAGGAGCATCAGCAGTAGCAGTTGGCGCAGTTGCAGACGGCACAATTGGCTCATTGGGAGCAACAGCAAATCGAGTGGACCCACCGGAGGTCAATTGAGGACGAGCAGAGACAGCAGTGTGCGCAGTAGCAAGCAACGCTGCAGGCTCACTGGCAGTACTAGCAGGCTGAGTGGCACCGTCAGCAGGAGGTTGAGGAGCAGATGCGCCAGTTCATGGCCCGCTTTCCGTAGTACTGACCACCACCACAATGAGGTCTTGTCGAGGTCTCACACACATCTCCGTGGTCTTTTTCCCCCACAAACTTATTCTTTCCTTTGCATCGAATATGTTTGGGGGAGGGGAATGTGATCGGCGATGTGTGTCTCTACCCTTTTTAGTTTTTCTTTCTTTATTTTCTAATTTGAGACTGCACTATTTGTATTAATGTGAACCAGTGATGTATTAGTTTAAGTGGCTTTTTGTTTTAATTTCTTTTAGCGCTTTCATTTCTTTTAAGTTGGTCTGTACTTAGGAACTCTATTATTCTATTGCACTGTACCGGGAACTGTTATTCTATTACATTGTACCGGGAATAGAATGTTTTGGTATGAGTTGTATTTACATTATTAATCAAAGTTAATGATGACAAATATTTCTTTCTCGCAAAACCTGCATTTGATGATTTGCATATGAGTTGATGAGGTGCATATTTTTGTGAAATTGATTTTGGCCTCTAGGATTTGCTTAGCCTGTGAGAATTTGAGTCTGTGTTCATTTGATTGAGAGTATTTCACTATACAATTCACGTCTAGAACTTGCTTTGGTTTGTGTCTTAAAATTGTAGAGGAATGTCATGATCTTAGAAATGATCTTAGGTCATCGTTTCATAAGCCTCATTAAAACCCAAACACTAACCAATTACATAATCCTTTGCTAAACCCGTTGAGCCTATATAATGTTTCTTTCTAAACCGAATGATAGGAGGTGTGGATGGAGTTATGTGGTATCTGTTGATGGTGGATACTAATATGAAAGCAGTGTTTATGGTAGTACATAGTCCAAAACCTTGTGCTGGACAATATAATCTTATATATCTATATATACAAAAAAAAAAAAGGGATACCAATGAGTAGCCTTATAAATTGCACAATGTGTGCATAGTGTTCAATTGAGTCTTATTATTGTATACATATTCATATAAATAAAAAAGAGTTATTAGATTATTTAAGTAAATAAGTCAATAAATAAGTGTGGTATGTGATGAGGAGTTAGTTTGTGTGAATGAAGTTATAAGGATGAATATGTTTGGTGACTCAGTCAAATATTTCATACCTTTCACCAATTTGTCTACATTAGAACCTAAAATAAAAACCTTTTTTTATCTTTGTTCTAACATTCCCAAAGTCAGTGGAGAGTTTAGACAATGAGCAAGCCTATGGTAGGGAAGTTGTACAGTTGACAATTTGAGAGTATACACTAGCCTTTCTTGCAATTTGAGTGAAAATTTGAGTGATACACTATCTTGTGAGAAGCAGATTTCTATAGGTCAAGATTGAAACTGTGAATTGTTGCATTCAATTGGCGATTGTTGTGGTTGTTGGTGCGGGAATCACAATCCCCTTTGTGTCTGAAATAATTTTTGATCAATAAATGCACCCCTCGTGTTTATCCTTTTTATTTCATTTGTTTCCTCTTTGTTCGAGGCCGAACAATAATTTATGTTTGAGGGGTTGATAAACACTCAATTTGTGCATTTAGTGTTGTGAATCTGAAAACTTCTTGCCTTGGATTAGATCGTTCAGTGATATTTCTGCGCTTAATTCAATTCTTTTAGGAAATATTACGTTTGGTTTGGTTTGGGTTGTTTATGCAGGTTTCACGCACAATTGAGCCATTTACAGAATATGACTGAGTACTATGGTGCCAATTGGTGATAGTTTGCATCGGGAAAAGGAAAAAGTGAGAAAAGATCGGCGAAAATGTTTAATTTTTGTTCGTGACAAGAACGATGACCCAAAATAAAAAAAATGGCGATCGCCGATTTTGCTATTGTGTCGCCGATTTTGTAATTCTCCCATTTTTTTTCCGCAGCACATAAACAGCGACCCCCGCATAAAAATGGCGGTCGTCATTCCTGCTTTATGGGTCGCCGAACGGGTTTAAAAGCCAAAATTTGATGTGAATCCCATATCTTTTTTTATTTGTCGAAGATATGTATAAATAGAGGCTTCCAAGGTTGAAAAACATTCGTTCCTCATTATTTTAGAGTCTTTAGAATCGGAGAATTGCAAGAACGCAGTAGAATTCAGAATACGAAGATTGAAGATTCGGGATTGAATACTATGGTTTTTAGTTCTATGTTTCTCGTATCTTTCTGTATTTTGTTTTCTTGTTTGATGAAATTTAGCATGTGTGGCTAAATCCATATTGGATTCTAGGATCTGAACTTTGATGAATTTTATGCACATGCTTGTTTAAATTCAATTTTCCTTTTCCATTTGCATTCTAATTTCCTGGGTTTTTTTATTATTTGGTTGATATTGGTAATTGATGGTAAATTAATTGATATTTCTTGAACTGAGAAGTCTAGGTTTATCAATAGATTTTAAAGGATAATTAGATTTGATAATTTGAATATCTGAGAGGAATTTGATTTATTGAAGGATTTAGAAATCTGAGGTTTTTATTAAGAGTAAAAAAAATTTTGTGCATCCGAGAGGAGTCATTAGGATTTTTATTTCCACGTTATGATTTAGAATTCGAGAGAATCACCTGATAAACATAATTGCGATTAATCCATGTGTTTGGAAATTAAATGGAATTGTATTGAATAAATATTTTGCATATTTATTTATCATAGTGAAATACCCTGGAATCCTGTATTCTCCATATTTTCAAAGTCAGCCTTTTATTTCCCTTTTAATTATTTAATTTCAAAATTGCCAGTTTAATAAATCAAACCTTTTATCAAAGTTTTTAGATAGTAGTAAAATATTTGTGTTTTAGTGATTGATTATATTTCTACCCTGCAATCCTAGTGTTCGATATAAATTGTTACTTGCCATCTACAGTGGTCTGTACACTAGTAGAATAATGTGTTGCAAAACACGCTATCAAGTGGCATCTACTTCTTCTCCTCCATCTTCTTTATTTAATTTATCCCCCATAGTCAATGGTGTCGAGACAAGATTACATTCCATCATCTTGAACTTTTTCAATTTTTTCGGCATAATTCTTTTAGCAAATTAAGACTTCTTCTTCCTCTTGGTAAATCTACATCCCCATAAAATGTCGAAGTAGACCCATATCACTCATCTCGTACTTTTGAACCATATCTTGTTTGAACTCTTCGATCATCTTCTTATTACTTCCTGTAAAAACCAAATCATCAACATAAAGGGTGATGGTAAGAATGTCATTACCTTGATTTTTTTTACATACAAGGTTGGTTCACTTTTGCTCTTCTTGAATCCAATTGTAACGCTTGCGAAACTCCGACCCTTTTTAGCAAGAATAAAATCCGATAGCAAAGACAAGAGAAGATATCCTATTTAATTAATTACTATTATCTCAAGGGAGACATTAAGATTTCTCTTGAGATTATTAACTAAATCGCATGCGATTACAAATGATTTATCGAGAAGAAAACTAAATAGTTTTTCCACTATTTTCCGATCGTTTAGTTATTCAAATATTATATTGGGGTTCAAATTATCAATTTTAGTAATTGTTTATTTGAGAAGAATTATGGGAATATATATATGTGTGAGATTGTTTGCAACCAATCATCAATGAATTAATTCTGATGAGAAATACCGGAATGAATTTCTTGGCTCCAATATTATTATGTTTGTCCTCATGATTATTTGGACTCAAAATTATTTTAAATTGAATTTACTATTGTGAAATGGAATGATTTAATTAAATTGGGATTTATAACCCAAGGTAGGAAAGAAATAAATTAAAGAGTCTAAGTAAATAAAAGGAAAAATAGGAAATTACCATCCTAGAATTTATGAAATGCATGAATTATATTTTAAGGGAGGATAATTTAGTAAATATCAAATTAAACAAAATAAATAGAATATCCTACCCCTAATTTATATTACAAAATTCCTTTTTCTCCATTTATTCCATCCCTCCCTCTCTCTTGATCAACTCTCTCTCCCTCCCTCAGGATTTCTCTGCAAAAATGAACACCATTGAAGAGCCTCACAAAACAGCCCCTTCTCTCTTCATTTTTCCCCTCGCCAATCGCTCGAACAACATCAAGAATTTCATATTCGAAATCCCCTCACCTTCCTCTTCCTATTGGTACCAAAAGTCCTCTCATCCAACACACATTGGAAACGACCACCAACACGAATCGGGCTGGAACTTGAGGATTTGGAAGCTACGCAAGGAGAGGAGCTCAAATATACAAAGAATCGAGCTAGGCAGGACTGCAAAGTCGATTCCCAACCCTTGCCAAAATCTGAAATTTTCCTCTTCAAGCTTCCATTTAGTGTTTTAAGATGTTTGTGAGATTGCATGTATGATCAGGGACCTAGGCTTCGAATTCGGAAGAATTTGAGTAGGGATTGAATGAGTTGTGTGTGATGATGTGTTGTTGTTTTTCCCTTATGAATTTGGTATGTTGGGGTGATAAGCTCACCATGAATTTATGAAATAAATGATTACCCGCGTGGAGGTCATTATTTGAATCTATTTGATTTTTCTCTTTCGAGTATGTACATGTCTTATTGATCTCCACGCGTGTTAATGAATAATTTATTTTGATCTCGTAATGCTTCAACTATCATTCATGTTAAGATATATTCACTTCGAATTCAATGAAGCATATTAAAAACTTATTAAATTATTCCACTCAAATCGCTTCCGCCATTTTAATTCATTATCAATGTTGAACTCGAACAACTTCTAAGCTATTTCAACTTCATTATTGCTAAAGCATTTTTAAATTTTTCAAAACCCTTAGCGTGCATTGTCCGCACGTGGGACTGTCGCATAGGCCCAGTTTGGGGGCACGACACCAGTGATGCTGAAGTATTTGTCTATCTTGTTATACCAGGCACGTGGTGCTTGCTTCAGCTCGTACAATGCCTTTTTTAGTTTGTACACTTTCTCTTCTGTTCGTTCAATGTTGAAGCCTTCTGGTTGAGAAACATACCCATCTTCTATCAGCTCGCCATTGAGGAATGTTGATTTGACGTCCAGTTGATACAGCCTCCATCCATTGCTAGCAGCAAGTGTTATGATTGCACGAATTGTGTCTTGTCGAACAACTGGGGTAAAAGTCTCCTCGTAGTCAATTCCAGCTTGTTTTGATTAGCCATTATCAACAAGTCTTTCTTTTTTTATTTTAACAAATCCATCTGGATTATGCTTCACTTTGTAGATCCATTTAACACCTATAACTTCTTTATCAATTAGCTTATCAACTAGCTCCCATGTTTGATTTTTCTCGATCACTTTGATCTCTTCATTCATTGTTTTTCTCCATGCTTCTTTGTTGCATTCTTCAGCATAGCTTTCTTGCTCAAGAGAACAAAAATTTTAAGTTGCATAAATATCATTCACAGACTTGAACTTGATGAGTCGGGTGAGTCCGGATCTGGATACACCATCAATTGTGTAGCATCAATCGATGCTGGTGAAGTCGAATCATCTTATTCAGCATCATCACTCAGCACTGGTAGACTAAGATTAATAGAAAAACCTTTCATCTCAACTCTATTCTCTTCCCAAATTCCACGCAGCATTTTCATCCACTTAAACATCACGTCTGATTATGACTTGATTTTTCTCCATATTGAAGTATCTGTAACCTTTACTCATCGTGCTATAGCCCACAAAGATATATCTTTCACTTGATTCATCGTGCTTTGTTCATTTCACTTTTGGAGCTTGGGCATAGACACACTTCCAAACACCTTTAGATGCTTGATTGATGGTTTTTTGTTGCTAAAACATTCAAATGGTATTCAGTTCATCATAGCTTTGGTTGGGCACCGATTTGAAAGGTAAACGGTGGTGCAAACAACTTCCACCAAAAATGTTTTGGTTAACCCTTTAGCATGCAACATTGATTTTGTCATCTAAAAAAATTGTTTGTTTTTTCGCTCCATTACTCCATTTTGTTGTGGAGTATAATCGACTGTCGATTGTCGTTCCACCCCTTCATCTTCACAAAATTTGTGGAACTCCTTGTAAGTGTACCCCTTTCCTCTATCATTTCTCAATGTCTTGATAAAGCACTCGCTTTGTTTTTCAACAATGCACTTGAATTTTGTAAATATCAAAAAGACCTCTGATTTTTTACTCATGAAATAAGCACAAGTCGTACGGGTATAATCATCAATGAACAAGATAAAGTACATGTTCCTAGCATGAGATGTTGTGTACATCATGCCGCAGACATCACTGTGAACCAACTCAAGCTTTTTGTTGGTTGTCCATGCTACTTCTTTTGGGAAAGGTTGTCGGTGTTGTTTCCCGAACATGCATCCTTCACAAGCATCATGTTTTTCTTAAATTTTTGGCAGCCCATTCACCATGTTGCGATCAGACAACTGTTTGAGGCTATGATAATTCACGTGACCAAGTCGTTGATTCCACAACTTTGACTTATCAGTAAAAGCAGCAAAAAATTCTAATTCTTAGTATAACCTGCAACAGTGGATGTTGTTGCTGCAGCATAGTCAATGCTTACAGCAAAGCTTCCGCTCACCATCTTGATCTTGGTAAACACCTTGGTCCTATTAATCTTCTCATAGATCGTGCACTCTTTCTTGCTAAAGTCGAGTCTGTAGCCATTTTCCAAAAGTTTTCCAAGGCTAAGCAAGTTATGGTTCAAGCTTGGCACGTATAGAACATTGGAGATGTATTGGGCCATCATGTGCGATGATCGGAATTATACCAAGTCCTTTTGATTCAACCGACTTTCCATTTTTGAGTTGGACTGGAGTTGTGACTACTTCATTGAGATTAGAGAATATTTCTCTATTCAGTGTCATGTGATTGATGCAGTCGTTGTCCAATAACCATTTCACTTTCTTTTGTTTTGTAGCAATGTGATAAGAATAGAATGTCTCATGCAACTCTTGGGCTTCTTGATGGGTCTCCATTGGATTTGCTTGATGAGTGTCTCTAGATTTGCTATATTTGGCTAGATGACCAAATTGGCTACATTTGTTGCACTTTGGTTTATCTTTAAACCATAATCTTTCTCTAAATGGCCAAATCCATCACAATTTTACAAAATAAAGAAATATGAATTTTACCTCTTCCTTTTCCTCTAAAATTCTGCCCTCTTCCTCTTGATCATCATTTCTTGATTGATTTCTAATGGTGAGCTTTGATTGGAATGCACCCTCGTCTGCTTTCTCGGAGTGTCGCAGCAATCTTTGCTCAAACGATTTGAGGGATGCCATAACTTTTTGGATGATGAGAGTAGAAAAACCCTTCGTTTCTTCAATCACAACAACGATGGAATCGAACTTGTTGGGAAGAGAACTAAGAATTTTCTCCACCATTCTCCCATCGGTAACATCTTCATCATAAGACTTCATTTGGTTAACTAAGCCAAAGAACATGGTTGAGAACTTCTTCAATGTTTCTCCTTGAAATTTATTTTGCAGAATTTCTCATGCTTCATTGGAGGTGTTAGCTCACATGATTCTTGGAAAAATTATTTTGGTGATAAGTCTTTGCATTATTGAAAGAGCACTTGCATCAGCTTGTCTTTACTGCTCCAGCATCTTTGTGTTGTTCTCGTTCAGGTTTCCATCGCCATCTCCAACATGTTCTTTAAACCCATTTTCTACAATCTCCCATAGATTAAGAGATCGAAAAATGGTATTCATATGTACAAACCAAAAGTCGTAATCTTCTCCATCCAACTTTGGGATTAGATGAGAAGTCGACGTTTAGGTTGAAGCCATCAATTCTCTTCAGGTCGAATAGAATGTTCTTGCTCCGATACCTAATGTTGGTTGTATTGTTTCTGGAGCTATGCTGGAGCACTGGAACTGGAGAGTAAATGTTTTGTGTATTTGATTCTTTAAGGATTACAACTCACATAATGACCACTACCTATAATACTAATTGTCTCATAATATAAATGAGATCATGGGATAATGGAAATTAACTAGGCAAATGTGACAGCATAAAATTGAAAAATGCATTAATAGCTAGCATTAACAACACTTTAATTATTTCAACAATTTATTCAATATTTTCCGTATATTGTTGTAGTTATTTCAACAACTCCATCTCCAACAATGCATACACGTACAAATTACAATTCAAAGAATCATCACTCTCTCTTTTATATATAATGCTCGAACAAGAGGCTTTTGAGCAGTTTATGGACATGAGAATTCTGCACTCCGAAGCCATCCAATTCATCTTGGTACATGAATTGCGCCATTCGCCCAACATTAGCTGTTGCTGCTATAAACTCTTTCGAAAATGGAGAATCCTCCCGCATCATTTCCGCATTTATCCTCTTCCACGCCTCCCGTATCAGAGATCTCACGTGCGCCCGGGCATCTTCCTCCGATGCTTTATTTTCATTCATGTAGCACTGAATTGATTTCGGAACGTCTCCTCTCTCTACCTCGTCCTGATACATATATATTTAAACAAGTTAGCCCCATCAAATATATAATAGATCGGATGCTAAATTTGAATTTATATTATTTAACATTATTAATCTAACGAAATTTATTCTTAATCTTATGCTTTATTGCTATATATCAAAATTGTAGAATAAATTAAGCGCTAGCTGAACAATCATATAGGACCTAGCTAGTGCCTAAGCAACCAAGACATGGCTAGATGGTTTCTAGGAGGAGGCTATATTTTTATATTATAAATATAAAAATATATATAATATATTAAATAATAATAGTCTACTATAATTTTTCCCATCAAAAAATATTATTTTAATTTTATATTATTATATTATAAATATACAATTATTATATAAAATATTAGAAAATTATATTTTCATTTTTTCTTTAAAATATTTTATCTTACTAATTTTTTATATTTAATATTTTTTAAATAATACATTTATAACATTTTTTATGGAATAATATCTAAATCATACCCCACTTAAACTTTGTATTTGATATTGAAGCACAAGAACAAAAGAGCACAAAATATTGTATTTCTAAATATAAGACTGTATTGAAATTAAATTTCAGATAAAATAAAATTTTAAAAATTACTTATATTATATTTTTCGAAATCATAAAATTTGATAATTTATTTTAAAATTGTAAAGTATGCATAAGTTATATGTGATTATTTTCATTTAGTTGGAGGATATCTTAATTTATGGTTGTTAATAATATTTTTTCCAATATTATGAATTTTATCATGATGATTTTTTATATTCTAATCCATGAACTTTTTAATATATAAATTTTAAGAATATGCATAACTTTAAAATATGCATTTTGGTTCTTTAGATGACTTTCCACTAAACAAATTGATAATTTATTTGGTATGTTTTTTTACTCAGTTTGAACTATAATTTTACATTGCTTCTTTTTTTATGCATCCATGACATAAGTTATAATATTGCATTTATTAGAATGTGTATATTTTATTACAGTTATACACTTTTATTATAAATATTTAAAATTACTTTTACTTCTTTTGAACTCAATTCAGGAACGAAGATCGCAGTAAACATATAAAAAAAAATAAATTTAGTTTTATATTGATTAAAAAAAATTAGATGACTAAGTGGAATATGAGATTAAGTTTATATTTGGAGACACTTAAAATTTTAAAAGTGTTCTTAAATCGGGGCGTTAGTGATTAAAGTGCTTTGTATGCGTCTAATAAATTATAGGATTGATATACAATTGAAACATCTGGATATATTAAAATTTTAATTAATAATTCCATATATATATATTAGAAATAAAAAAAAATCTTGTAGTCAAATTATTTCCAATGTTTAAATATCCTTAAAAAAATAATATAAAACAATAAACATTTCAAAATTTCAAAGTTTAAATTATATAAAAAAAAAGACAGTATCAAAATAAAATTACAAAAATTATAATAATACTCATACTTGAATTCTCTATTGTAAAACACCTGATACGTTTTTAAAATGTTAAGAGTGGAAAAAACATATCTATTATGCTTTCACAATTTTTTTTTAATTTACTTAAAATTACTGTATAACCCCCTAACCCGTACAGAAGTCCGTATAGCTTGTATAATCGTGGCGCCAAGATCACCTAGCTGTCTAGGCGCCATATAATTCCCGTAAAATAGAGCCATAAAAGGGATTTTTGAGGCTGAGCGTATATGCGGCATTTAGACCGTATTTTACAAAATGCTTTATATGTTATGTTTAATACTTTATATTTTGTTTCATGTTATATATATTATGCTAATTTTTTTAATAATTAATAATTTTTATCTCGATTCTCAATTATTAATGTAATCAATCTAAATGTCCAAAATCATTTCGATTTATCATAAATATTATTTTTAGCATCGAATATCAACTCTCTCTATTAGGAACCAATCTTGGTCTTTAATATTTAACGTAAGGACGACTAGCATTATGTTTTTTGAAATAAGAGGTTATACTTTTTAATGTGGCGGTTATGCATTTTGATAAAATTATAATATACTAAGTACTAACTAAGCAATGATATACTAATAAAATTTAGCTAATTATATTATACTAACTAATAATCTTAAAAAAACTAATAAATATAATATATAAATATTCATCCATAACATATTAACTTTTCAAAAATGAATTAACAGGTTGATACAATTTGACATCGGATCTATTCCCTATAGGTATATATACAGAGACAGGTAAGATATATATAACTACACGTACCAGTGATGTTCCCAAATCGTCAGCAAGCCTCAGAATCATGCTTGAGTTTCGGACAAGATCATGGTATTTATGCATGATCTGTGCACCCTCATCTTTTAGCGGATCTGTTGCCCAGAAATAAATGTGGGATATTATTTGGACTGCTCCAACTGAAATCCAAGCATTGTTTAGATATTCTTCCACGCTAGGTTTATATCCGCCGTAGAACCAGTTTGCTTCTATTATATATGACTCTATCAAGTCCCCCCACTGCACCAACAAAATTAAATTAAACGAGTATGTATGTGTATACGTAAAAAGGAATGAATCGATCCATTTTGTAATAGTGTAATCAAACTGAGTACCGCTTTTCTTAAAAACGGGGCAGGGTTGAAGCCTTTCTCCTTGAGAGTGTCGTAGGCCGACTCGTTGATGAAGTTGTAGAGTGCAAGATAGCATATATAGTTGCATGTACTTTGGAAGTTGCTTGATTGATTCTATATCATCCCATCTGAAAATCTCAAATTTCCATAATATTTATTTGTATTTTCTTTTTTAATATATGGGGTCTTGTAGTTTAATAGTATTCTCTTGATTTTCGATTATTTTGTCCAACTTACTATTTTAGGGTGTTTCCATTGAATTATGAACCTGAGAATATACCACTATATAATAGTACTGAATTAAGTTTCCCTCTCCTTACAAGCCGGTTTTGTAGGGAGAAATGGGGTCTTTACATGGTATTAGAGTCAGGTTCGGTTCGATGTGGGACCCGATTTATCGTGATGATAAGACTCAATTTATCCCGATGATTGGACTTGACTTATCCCGAAGATGGGATCCCCGTGAAGCTCCACGATGTGCGTGAGGGGGGGTGTTGAGTTATCCCACATCGGCCATGGACCTGAGAATATACCACTATATAATACTGAAGCTCCCATTTCCTTACAAGTCGGTTTTGTAGGGAGAAATGGGGTCTTTAGAGTTTCGATTATAGGATTTAATTTTTATATTTAGTATTGATTTTTTCTAATAAGTTATAATTGCACTCCTACAAAACTTTGAAAAATTATAAAAAAAAAAGAGTTTAATTAATGTTTTAAATATAGATAATGTTGAAGGTTTATTTAAAAGTATTTATAAATAATATTTTATAAGTGTATAGAATCAAATTAGATTATATAATTGGAAGAGATGGAGTATTATTTTTGTGTTTCTTTAGTAGTTACCTTCGAATGGCGTTTGTGAAGAGATGCAACTCTTCTAAGGTGCCATAAACATCAAATATATCGTCCAAAAATGTTATTATAATATTCACTTTGGCCATCATAATCCTTTCATATCTTCGATGACGAGGCTGAATGAATCCAATACTCCACAGGTGGCATTCCACAATCCTATCCCTCGCAAATGGAAGATGTTGGACCAGTTTTGTGCTCTTCCACCACCTATTGACATACGTATGTATAGAGATTAAATCATGTCATAGGAAAATAAGAAAGCTGTTTATTATATTTATCATATTATTTGATTATATTTATTGTGTTGTTTGAATACTAATATGATATTCATATAACATAATCAATTAAACAACATTGTTAAGTATTTAGCTCTACCAACAAACATGATGAATATTATCAAGTTTTTTTCATTTTATCACGAGAACTTTTTTTTTATCGGAACTGCTCCTTGTATGTGTGTGCGCGTATGTGCATGTATACATATATAGAAGCTTAATCAGGTGAGAATTGTCTTAAAGTGAGAATATGAGAATATTACGTTATAACCTCAATATGTTTTTTTTTTAACAACAAAATCATGCATTCAAAAAATAGTTCATTTTAACATCAAATACTTCATTTCATTTTATCCTCGATTTTTTTCATTGTATTTTTAAGATTTCCATTTTCTAAACTATTGTTCACTTTTATCTTAAGTTTTGTTCATTTTATCTTAAAATTACTTAATTATTTATTCTCATATTCTCAAGTGAAGAACAATTCTCATATGATATGAGAATTGTCTTAATACGACAATATGAAAATATTACATTTTAATCTCAAAATACTTTATTTAAACATCAAAATCATACATTTAAAAAATACTTCATTTTATCTTTGATTTTTTTCATTTTATCTTCGATTTCCATCATTTTTATTTTAAAACATCAGTTTTTCTTAAAAACAATTGTTCACTTTTTATCTTAATAACTTTTATTCATTTTATCTTAACTTAGTTCGTTATATATTTATTCTTATATTTTCAGGTTAAAAACAATTCTCCTAAAATCACACCTCTCTCTATATGTATATTTGCAGATTGATGAGTATTCAAGGTAGGACTAATAATGGAAATTTGAAATACAAATTAATCACCTGGTGGCCTCTTTTAGTTCTTCTTGATATTGTGCTTGAAGAATATTAATGTCCAATTTCGACAGCTCAAGAACCACCGGATTCATGTTGGGTCTCCTCTTATAAGCATCAATGTAGGATCTCACGTTCGGAATCTGAATCCTCCAATGCGAAGGGAGCTTCAACGCAGCCTGAATTTGTGAAAAGAGATTGTCATCATCAATTTGATGATCATCAACTGCTTTCTGCAGAATGCCGGTGGCGAACACTCTTGCTTGTTCCAGTGTTTCTTCGCCTGGTGTTTGTAGGAAAGAAGCTTCATACAATTCCAACACTCCTTTGATATCGTCGCCAAGGCTTGGCTTGAAAACTCCAGTTTCATTCTTGAAACAATCAAACACTTCTTCGAGCCATTCGAGATCAGTTAAATAAAATATTCTATAACATTAATCAAAGCTCGAGCTGCTAAGTAATTGTCGATCTCATGCTAGCTTAGGTTTTGGACTCGACTAACCGCAAGCCTCATCGAGATTGAGCTCGAATTGAAATTCCTATTATTTAATCGCATACTGACCCTTAATATATAAACAAATTAAATGTATTTGAAACTGGAGTAATCGAGCGCAATCCAGTCAAGTCAAGCTTGAGCTTGAAGATTTGAACTCGAGCCTAAAGTTTTTTCTTCGAGTTCGAGACTCAGCTGGTGCTCACTCTACCTTGGGGAAGGCGGAATCCGTGTTCCCGGAGGAGCCTAAATTCAAGAGATGTCGAGTACAAATCCCTTATTTCTGCATCATAATTGTAGTCCGAATACGCAGAATGTAAAATTCGTGTGATTTCATTCTCGAAATGGCAAGATATGCCCAGACAATGCAAGTCGTCTATGAGTTGCAAACGTCGAACATGATCGTCTTCTTCCCTCAGAAACATCTTCACTTGTTCAATCAGTTCGGCGGCCCGTCTCTGGTGTCTCTCTTCCTGTAAACAAGAAGCATTAAGCTGAAACCTATTTTATTAATACCAAAAACTGTATATTTACCTTGTATTCACTGTTGAGGGACTGAATGGCGTCGAAATCCCAGAGCGTGGGCTGGTAGCCACCGGATCGCCGTCCGGTTTCGATCCGGTGATCATCGGAAGGCGTTTGAGTGACTTGTAAGGAGCAGCGCGGCCGCATGCCACGGCTGAAACTGAAAGCGGCAGGGCGAAGTTCCGAAGAGTTTGGGATGAAGTGGAAATTGCGGAGATAGTTTTTTGGCTTAGGACTCGACACTTGCATTATGAGACTCCACATCTTCTCTCCACTTAATTTGATCACTCTAGTCTCACTTTGTTGGTTTGTTTTTCTCTTGCAATATATTTATAGGGTGTGCATCACATCATATATAATTACTCTTTGAACAATTAATGACAGTATTCCCATTTTAATATTATAATAAAAAATAAGAATACTAATAAAACTTAACATTCACATAAAACATGCCTGAAAATTATTTTTATTATTTCAATATTTTTCAAAACTTCAAATCGCAAAAAACTCTTCTTTTATCGCAAGATCATAAAGATTTTCTTCTTTTTGCATCTTTGAACAAATCTTAAATAATATATATAATGTTAAATAATATATACTTGTGTGCGAGTATATTTGAATATAGTTCATAAAATTGTATCTATGTATATGCATTTATAGTAATTATCCAAAAATATGTTTATTTTTTTCATTATTATTAGTGATAAAATTATATTATAAAGTTATTATTTAGATATTCTAAAATTAAATAATTATAATTAAAATTAATTTGTTATGATATTATATATATGTGTGTGTGTTTTTTAAAATAATATTAATATAGTATAAATAACATAGTGAAAATATATTTATTTCAAAAAAAAAATGTTCGTATCCTGAATTTTTTATTTCTTATTTTTTCTGTTCAATATATTATGATTATGAGAAGTTTTATGAATAATATTTATGTTCAGTTTTTAATATTTATCTATATATTATATTATTTTTTAATATTATTTTGTTATAGTTTCATTATCATGATAAATTATAATAGTTATTTTGTTATATGGAAAAATAATTATTTGAACATGAATAATGTTATGCCTCAGATCGAGAAGTCTCAATCACGACAAGATTTTAAGTCTAATATACCATGGTTCGATTCATACTACAAGCGGTCGACTCAGGGGAAGAATCTACACCCAACTCGAACCAAGTGGATCAGGAAAGGAAAAAGAGATGGGCGATCAAGAAGGCAAACATCAAGGGATCATGTATCTAAAATCAAGGGATTGACGAAATCTTCCATATTTAAATAATCTCTGTATAGAATACTAGCACTTTAATTGCCGGATTGATGTAGCTACCACCATATATATCTCGACCTATCAATATAAATAGGGAGAGAGGAGAATTAAAGGAGATATACAATTTTCGCTAGAAAACATATTTTCCAGAAAAGTTCCAAATCTCAGATCCTAGTACTCTTTCAATTTTGATTTAAGAACATCTACGAAACAACAATTAGGCGCGTCTGTGGGAATTTGAAAGAAGGAACGGAGATGGACGGATCTGGAAATGGAAGAGAAAATAACGCTCACAACGAAGAAGATTCAGTAGTAAGTAGAAACGCATTTGAAGAACACACGAGGAGGATGCAGGAGGAGATGTAGCAGTTGAGAGAGCAGAATCGCCGTCTAACTTTGGACGCGGAAAGATTAAAGGAGCAATTGGCGTTATTCCAAGAGCAAAGCAGGATGGAAAATACCAACGATGAACGCCTCGAAACACACTCGGTCAGCACAAACCGTTTCCAACCTCGAGACTTGAATGATGGAAAGGATGATAGAGTGAGGAATCTCGAGTCAAAGGTGGAGGAACTAACCAAGGCACTTTCAGCAGTACCAGGGCTAGCGAACCTCTCGAGTCTCGACCAATGTCACAATTGGGAAATACAACGATTCACCGTTCGAGCAAAGAATTGCAAACGCTCAGCTTCCAGAAAGGTTCACCATTCCACAAATAAAGGCTTACAACGGAACGACGGATCCCGATGAATTTGTAACATTGTACAAATTCAAGATGCAAACAACTTCAATTCCAGAGAAAGTGAGAGAGGCTTGCATGTGCAGAAGTTTCGGAGCCTGTCTCGAGGGAGCAGCTATGCATTGGTTTATGAATTTGAAAATTGGAAGCGTGTCATCCTTCACTGAAATCCATAAATGTTTTTCGACCCAGTTTTCGAGTAGCAGAAGAATCCCGAAACGGTCAGATGACCTATACCAGATTGTGCAGAAAGAGGGCGAGTCGTTACAACAATACATAAAAAAATTCAACGAGGTAAAGGTGATGATTCCTAACTGCCTGGAGGAAACGGCTATTTTCGCGTTCAAAAATGGGTTGAATCGAGGATCAAGTTTGTTCTGGAAGTTGGTGAAATACCCCTGCTCGACCTATTCAGAGATAATGGCTAAAGTAGAGGTACAAATTCGCAAAGAGATAGAGGAAGAAAATTTTGGGACGAGAGATAAGGCATGCGTCATGACCAAAGTGGACCCGAGAGCATCGAGATCGAGTCGATTTACCCCTTATACAAATAGGGGGGGAATAGAAAAGGACAAGGAGCACCAAATTCGAATGCGGCTACGCAAAAGGTCTTCAACTTGAACACTAATCCAATGGTAGTGATTCAGGAAATGATGGCTCTAAAAGGAGAAGTGAGATGGCCCACAAGGATGCTGAATAATGTTGGACAACAAACTCTGGATAATTATTGTGCGTTCCATCAAGGGTACGGACACCGAACCATAGAGTGTCGAGATTTTCTAAGGGAAGTTCAAAGGCTTCTCGATCGAGGTCAAAACCGAAGGAAGGTGAGACCTTACAGCTCTACCTTGCGGTATCGAAAAGAGCGGTAAGCGCAGTATTGATAAGGGAGCAAGGGAGTTCGCAACACCCTGTCTATTATGTTAGCCGATCCCTGATCGAGGCAGAAACACGCTATTCTGCATTGGAAAAATTGATTCCTTCTTTAATAATGGCTTCAAGGAAACTACGGCCATACTTCGACTCGCACGAGATAACTATAGTTACAAACTTCCCAATAAAACACGTGCTGGCAAAACCAGAATTATCGGGAAGGATGATGAAATGGGTGGTGGAATTAGAAGGATACGGTTTACATTTTGAGCCACGAAAAGCCGTAAAAAGCCAGATTTTGGCAGACTTCATTGCTGAGTATACTCCAGAAATGCAGCAACAAGCGGAGGTCGAGTCTGCATCCAGGCAAAGTTCAACCGAATTCTGGGACCTGCACATTGATGGAGCAAGTAACAACAGCGGTGTAGGAGCGGGAATCTCATTGTTATCTCCGGAAAAAATAACTTACAGGAGGGCAATAAAGTTTGAGTTTCGTGCAACGAACAATGAAGCAGAATATGAGGCGTTGATTGCAGGTATGAAGTTAGCCAAAGAGATGAGGGTCGTGAAGTTAAGGGTCAAGTCGGACTCCCAATTAGTTGTCAACCAATTCTCGAGGGTATTCCAAGCCAAAGACGAAAGAATGGCTGCATATTGGAAAATTGTTAAGGGTTTAGAGAAGGGATTCAAAGACGTGAAAGTGGAGCATGTTCCAAGGGAATGTAACGTCGAGGCAGATGTTTTAGCAACTTTAGCAGCTTCCGTGGAACCGGAAAAATTAGGGATAATACCACTCGTGACAGCTCTGTGGCCTGCGATCCAGAATGCATCGGATTA
>JAPKLW010001639.1:103724-170155 GCA_026898455.1 Plectranthus barbatus | reverse complement strand
CGTAAGGTCCTGCGCACTAAAGTAGCTTCATCAAAAACAACATTGCATGTTATTTCCACAAGCTGGGTAGTCTTGTTAAATACTCTATAGCCCTTGTGAGAGGGATGTCCATATCCGACAAACACACCCTCATCAGCCTTAGGCGAGAAAGCATTTAACTTCGACTTCCCGTTATTATGGATATAACATGGTGAACCGAATGCACGAAGATGAGCTATAGAAGGCTTACGACCAAAATACACTTCGTAGGGAGTTTTCTGGAGTCTGTCGTTGATCCCGCTTCTATTCTGAGTGTAGCAGGCAGTCACCAACGCTTCTCCCCAGAAACTCTGTCCCAAGCCGGACTCAGCCAGCATGGACCGGACCGCTTCTTTCAGCGTCCTGTTCCTACGTTCTGCCAGTCCATTCTGCTGCAGTTGCCTTGGAGTAGATCTCTCATGCTTGATCCCGACCTCCGCGCAAAAATCCATCAGCAGACTGTTGCAGAATTCAGTCCCATTGTCTGATCGAATTCGCTTTACCACAGCTTCTCTCTGTTTCTGAGCTTGGATGATCAATTCTGGAAGAACGATCTTCACCTCATCCTTGGTTCTGAGAAGCTTTACCCAGGTATAGCGTGAGTAGTCATCGACTACCACCAGCGAGTATCGTCTTCCTCCAATGGTTTGCGGTGTTACTGGTCCAAACAAGTCCATGTGTAACAACTCGAGTACCTGACTGGTACTGGGGCAGACTGGCGACTGGTTCTTGAAGGACTTCCTAGTTTGTTTGCCTTGCTGGCAAGCTTTGCAAATTCCTTCCTTCTTGAACCCGCCCTTGGGAAGACCATCTACAAGATCATGCTTGGTTAGATAATTAATAGTTTTGAAATTTAGATGACTTAACCTTTTGTGCCACAGCCAGTTAGTTTCCATGGAACTGGTGGCTACAAAGCATGTATCAGTCTTCCCGCTTTGCCAGTCAACAACATAGAGACCTCCTTTCCTGACACCTTTCAGCTTGGTCTCGCCAGACTCTTCATTCTTGATCTGGCACCCTGATTTGTCAAACACAATGGTATAACCATTGTCGCATAGCTGACTGATGCTCAGGAGGTTGTGCTTCAAATTGGTGACAAGGGATACATTCACAATTCTGACATCGTCCTTCTCGATGCAACCCTTGCTGATAACTCTGCCCTTGGAGTTATCACCAAAAATAACTGGAGGTCCTCTGACCTTGGTGAACTCAGAAAATAGGAACTCCTCACCAGTCATATGAGCCGAGCAACCACTATCTATGATCCACTCGCTCGATCTCTGAAGCTGTGTTGCATGATCCTGTTCCTGCAAGAAAATGAAATTATTTAGGTCCCCGATCATCAGCGGGTCCTGCAGGGTTAGATCTCTGGATCATTCCTTTTGGAATCCAGACTTGAGTAATCCTCAGCTCGGTGTTACCCTTGCTGACATCACTTGTGTCCTTTCCCTTCCTTTTAAAATAATGCATGGATTTGTTTTTGGAAGGTGTGGCTGTGTGTGCGGTTCCTCTGGAGGTATTCTTCCTCTGAGGGTGTCGAAAATTTCTTTCCGACCGCATGTGTTGCCTTGGTGGTCTCTGGAATTGTGGACCACGATGATTAGCCTTCCCAGCCCTTGAGAAAAGATTTTGATTGGGCTCAGGCCTCCGATAGGTGTTCCTCCTATCGGGAAATATCCTTCTCTCAGTATTCCGCTGAGATTTGGATCCCTTGTAAGCATGCTGGCAACTGGCATACTTGTAAGGTTGGGCGTGGAATCTCTGGACAGCTGGTGCTGGCTGTCGGATTCCACTGGCAGCTGACGCTGACTTCCTTGCCTTAGAATAATTCGGCTTAGTCTGCGTCTTCGGGTATGCTGGCGTCCTGTCAGCAGAGGATCTTGCCAGTTGAGGATTTTGTCTTGATGACTCACATATGTATCTGGACTTATGGTTCCTATGCTGATCAGCCATTCGGGACTGACTGGTATTACCAGCTGGTGCTGATGCATTTACCAGTTTGCCCTTACCCTTACCAGTACTGATTCGTTCGGGCTGATTTATGCTCAAATCTTTTGTAAATCCCAACCCGGACTTATCAGAAGGCTTTCTCCAATGAGATAGAGCCTTTTCCAAATCCTTTGAGCCTTTATTCAAAAAATTTATTCTATTTTCTTGCTCCAGAACGAGATCGTGAAAATTATCTCGCTCAGTTTTTGTAATTTGAAAAACTTGGAGCAACTCAAAGTGATTCTTTTTCAAAGTGGCTAGCTCTTCACTGACTGACCTCGATTTTTCAATCTCCTTGGTCAAAACAAAAATTTGATCTTTCAGCGAAGCATTTTCGCCAGCCAAGACATTCTTTATTTCATAAAATTTTAAAAATTCTTTTTGAAGAATGTCTATAGTGACAGCTTCTGAGTCGGAGCAACGCGACTCAAAGTCGTCTAAACAAATAGAAGGCATGATATGCATTGGGGAAGCTGATGATTGTACCTGATCATCAGCTGCAAGTGCCTCTTCACTGTCAGCACTTCCTTCAGCTGACTCCTCGCCAAAGGCTGCCATGAGTGCCAGTAGAGCTTCCTCTTCTGACTCCTCGTCTGACGCATACTCCCCATCATCATGGTCGGGTATGTCGGGCACTTCAGTCCTGGTCAGCATAGCCTTGGCAACGGCTTTGGAGGCGCGCTCTTCAAAGAGCTTCTTTAGCCTTTCCCGCTCATTTTTGTCCACCTGTGGACATTCAAACTTTAAATGATCAGGGGATTGGCACTGGTAGCAAGCACGGGGAGCTCTCTTGACGAATTTTCCGTCAGTTGAGCTCAGAGATACTCCCTGCTTTGACTTGGCTTTCTCCAGAAGGACAGCCAGTCGTTTCATCTGTTGCTCCAGATCAGCGATAGAGCTCTCGCCGTCTTTTGAGTTAGATCCCGATGTGATTGGGATCTCTTTCGGCTGATTGTACTGGGCAGCAAATCTATCAGCATGGAAGGGCTTCTTGTGCTTCCACTTGAAGTCTTTCTTGACGAAGTAAGCTTCGTCTTGAGCTTTGATGCTGGGGGATCCGATGTTCCGGATGGCCTCATTCTTGTTCACCATCTGGATGTCCCACTCGTGTGCCTGCAACTGAGCAAATAACTCCTTGGGAGTCATCTTGGACAGGTCCTTCTCCTTCAGAGTTGTGGTCTTCACGAACCAGTCCTCCTTGGGCATCTTGGACAGGATCTTGGCATTAAGATCTTCATTTGAATACTTCCTGTCCAGGGACTTTAGCTCGCTGACGATGGCGTTGAATCTCGCCTCCATCTCCTTGATGGTTTCTCCAGGCAGCATCTGGAAGGACTCATACTTGTCCACCGCAACCTGCAGTTTGTTGCGTTTCATTTGATCAGTTTCTTGACACAGACTATCGAGATAATCCCATACTCCCTTGGCATTGTCAAACTGGAGGGCTTCTTCCGTCAGCGACTCTGGAAGAGAAGCCAGGATTAACTCATGAGCAATGGAATCCAACTGATTCCGCTTCCTGTCCTCAGCATTCCATTCGTCTTGGGGCTTTGGGATCACAGCTGCTGGACGATCTCCTAGCTGATGCTAAATCTTGGTGATCTCAATCGGCCCTGTCTCCAGCACATCTTTCATCTCTGGATGGATGCTCTTTAGAGAGATGAGCGACCTCTTCCGCCATATATCATGCTTCACAGTCTTGTAATCGAGTAGCTTCGGATTATTCATCTTGATGTACCTGAGCTAATCAAACAGACAAACAAATAGAGAGCGCAAGGAAACGCGGATCACGGTCCTAAGCGACTCAGATACGAACGGTCTTTAAGAACCGTCCGCTCTGATACCACTTGTTGGTCCCGGATTATCAGGGTATAACTTGGCAGCGGAAACTGTGTTAATTCGTTTCTTGCGCTCTGCTGGTTACTCAGCTGACTGGGACCTTGTCAGCTGGTAAGTCAACTGGCACTCTGAGTACTCAGCTGACTGGCAACTGGCTCGTCAGCTGGTAGCTCAAGACTTGGAATGTTTTAGGTCTTGTTTGCACAGTTATATCAGTTTTCAGATATACACCAGCACTTGGGTGCTGGGTTTTAAATCAGTATGAAATGCAGAAAGCTGATAAAAGACAAAGGATTTATAGTGGTTCGATCAACTGATCTACGTCCACTCTCCAGTCGTAGCACTGGAAATTTCACTAAGAGTAATCGGGTACAAGCGTCCTACGATCTATCTCTAGCTGGTGAATGCCTCGTCCACCAGTTCACTAGATCAACCGCTCCCGGCCTTGTCCTTCTTCAACTCTGATCAGCTGTTGGAGTGCGAGCACATCACTTCAACCTCCTTAGCTGACTGCGTGGGTGTTTAGTTCTCCCAAGAACGTGTCTTCTCAATACGGCAAAAAGCCCGTAATAACTCAAGTGCTGGCTGGCACAAGAGCTGCTGTGAACTTCCTCGGAAGAGAAAGAACACCAAAGAGATCAATAACTTACAAGCTGGAAGCTTGAAGTCTCGTGTTTGAATAAATCAACACACGGATAGCCTTTAGAGAGGCCTCGAAAGAGTTCTGCTTGCTTGCTTTAGCGTAATGAATTTTCAGTCTTTCGGTAGGTGAAGAGTATTGAATGTTGATGGAGCCAGCGTCTTAAATGTTGGTAGCTCCGACCTATTTATAGACGCAGGATCCCATTCAAATTTCTAGCCGTTTGGACTCATCCGGAAAAGGTCTCTGTCGTCGCATGTCCTTCTGACGGCGGCAGGTAGGAATTTCCGGAAAGCACCATGCTTTTGTCCACTTTATCTGACATTGATCTCTTTATGTCAGAACGGCACTATTCATCAGTACGAGGAATCGGAACTGGTGTCTTGAACTGATAGACTTTAAGGTATCCTCCCTTAAAGTCATACTTTGTCAGTTTATTCCTCAGACGAATCTTCTTTTTGTCTCTAAGACTCTGGGAGAGCGAATCTTGAATTCTGCTGGTAACATCCGACTGGTAGAACATACTGGTGATCTTGTGCTGGCAGTCTCTGCTGGTGACTTTGCGTTGGCACAATCTAAGTCTACCAATTTGTCTGATGTTAACTCTTGGAATCTCCCATGACTGGTGGCTTCACCGCTGGTGAACAGTGTCAGTGAGAACACTTATACTGTTGGTGAGTTTTGTCAGCTCCCTGCTGATGAAAACCTTCCCAACTGGTGAACAGTGACCAGCCAGTAGCTCTTCTCATGCTGATGAACAGTGTCAGCACGAGTCTTGTCAGTCGCTTGCTGGTGAGACTTCTCTCAACTGGTAAGTACATCTCATGCTGGTGAACAGTAGCCAGCATGAGTCTTGATCAGCTGCGACTTACAACTCAAAAGACCTAAACAGGACTTTACATTTGAGACTAGAGCTATTCTAGAGACAAACTGACGCTGGTAGGACTTAGGATTTGATCCACCAAAACACCAAACAAGAATCTAAACAAGTAGCTACTGGGGAGAGGAAACTTAGCCAAATTTCCCAACAGCAAGTACTTCGTCCCACAGTGCCAACTGCTGAGTCCTCTCAAGAGGAAATAGACTATTATAACAAGTGGGAGAAATCAAAGAATGTAGTCAAGTGCTACATGATGACCACTATGTCGAAAGTCTTGCAGCAGCAATATCAGCACCATAGGGATGCCTATGACATTATGTTAAGTCTGACGGCGACCTATGGGGAAACTGATAGAGCTGTCAGATTCAATCTCATGAAAGAAATCGTGAGTAAGAAAATGACTGATGGCACCTCAGTGAGAGAGCACGTAGTTACCATGACTCACCTCATGGATGAACTGACAGTGCATGGTGGAGGTATCGACGCTGAGGCTAAGGTCGATATCATACTGAACTCTCTACCCAATTCCTTTGAGAGTTTTAGACTGAATGTTGTCATGAACAAGAAAGAGTATACTCTTAACGAGTTACTCAATGACTTGATGGCAGCTGAATCGGTCATGAACCCTCAGAAGGTTGCCTTGGCCACTTCTGGTAATCTCTCTGCTGTACCGAAAAGTATGAAGCGGAAGAAAGGGATTAAGAAGTGGGCCAAGAAGACACCTATGAAGGATGGTGGGGCTGGGAAAAAGCCTAAGGTGGCGACTGAAAGGGACAGGTGCTTCAGGTGTGGTAAGGAAGGACATTGGAGGAAAGATTGTCAAGCCAACAAAGCTAGACAATGTATGCCATTTTGCATGAATAACTGCAAGCATGATTAGAGTTAGTTGTTGCTCTTCTAGAGCTGTAAGCACTGACTTATTGATCATGTTGTTGTACTTTGCAGGGGACCGTGCCGACAAGGCTGGTGAGTGATGGCAAGAAGATACCAAACTGGAAGAAGGCAACGTTTTATGACGGAGCTTCATGGAGTTTTCTTTTCTTTATGTTTTGATGAATAAAGTACATTTGAGAGTTTATTTGTGGGCCGTGGTTTATCGACAGGAAAAAATTTATCAACTTTCTATGGATGTTTGTTATTTATGATTTCAATCATTGACGATAACAATGTCATTCATTATGTAATGTTGATTCATACTCTTTATATTACTTCGATCAAATATGTCCTTTATATTGCATGTAATTCATCCGTAATTGATAATCCTAGGAAGAGAAAACTTACTTCTTCTGATGAGGATCTTACATATCTCTAGCACTTGAGACTGGGTCACATCAGCTTGAAGCGGATTCAGAGACTTGCAGATGACAGTACATTGGACTTAGTCCGGGCTGTACCTTATCAAGTCTGCGAATCCTGCATCGAGGGCAAGATGTCAACTAGGCCTTTCAAGGCTAGTCAGTCTCGAGCAGAGGAAGTGTTGGAATTGATCCATTCTGACCTATGTGGACCGATGTCCACTCAGGCTCGTGGAGGGTATGAGTATTTCGTCACTTTCATTGACGATTACTCAAGGTACGGATACGTTTACCTGCTACGCCACAAGTCTGAATGCTTTGAGAAATTCAAAGAGTTTAAGGCTGAGGTAGAAAAGAAGGTCGGGAAAACTATCAAGTCGCTGCGATCTGACCGCGGTGGCGAATACCTCGGTAACGAGTTCCTGCAATATTTGTCAGAAAATAGGATTACATCCCAGTTGACTGCACCGGGTACTCCCCAGCAAAACGGTGTAGCTGAAAGAAGAAATAGGACTCTTCTAGAGATGGTAAGGTCAATGATGAGTTATGCAAACTTACCAATTTCGTTTAGGGGCTACGCATTGGAGACAACAGCATACGTACTTAATGTGGTGCCTTCTAAATAAGTTCCTAAGACGCCTTCTGAGCTCTTCCTTGGTCGCAAACCTAGTTTGTGCAAGTTTAGAGTATAGGGTTGTCCGGCACACGCACTGTCAAAGGAACCTGATAAGTTAGAAAGCAGGTAAAAAGTAATGTTGTTCATAAGGTATCCCAGACAAACGAAAGGTGGTTACTTTTACTGTCCTGAGAGTCAAAGAGTCGTTGTTAGCACCAACGCTAGATTCTTGGAGGACGAGTATGTGAGTAATCACAGGTCAAGGAGTGATATCGTTCTTCAAGAAATTGAGAACGAGAGTGCAATTCCAAGGGAAGGGGAACGTGTAGATGTGGGTGCACCTGTGAGAGGTACAACACCACAGACACGTTCTTCAGTGCAAGGTGCAGGACCACAAGTCACTACACCTACTACTGACACGGCACCGATGCCTCGTTGCAGTGGGAGAGTTATTTTCCAACCGGAAAGGTACATGTTCGTGGGTGAGTCTTCGGACTTGAGCTCGGAAGACGGACATGAGGACTCTGACCCATTGACTTACGAAGAGGCAGTGCAGGACAAGGATGTTGCCAAATGGCATGTCGCCATGGATTCTGAAATTGAATCCATAACTGCTATGGATGTATACCAGAAAACTGATTTGCCGGATGGCTTTAGGGCCATAGGGTGCAAATGGGTATACAAAAGAAAGAAAGGGGCGGATGGAAAGATCACGACTTTCAAGGCTAGGCTGGTGGCAAAGGGTTATAGTCAGAAAGAGGGCATTGACTATGACGAAACCTTTTCACCCGTAGCCATGCTCAAATCCATCCGGATACTCCTTGCTTTAGCTGCGCATATGGACCTCGAGATCTGGCAGATGGATGTCAAAACCGCTTTTCTAAATGGTTACCTTGAAGAAGGTAGGGACATCTATATGCAGCAACCCGAGGGTTACATAAGCAAGGGCGAAGAACATCTTGTCTGGAAGCTTAGGAAGTCCTTGTATGGACTTAAACAAGCTTCAAGGTCGTGGAACTTACGTTTCAATGATGTGATTAAATCCTATGGATTTGCACAGTTGGAAAATGAAAGTTGTGTTTACCGACTTTGTGTCAGATGGAGCGTGGTCTTCCTTGCACTATACGTTGATGACATACTCTTATTTGGAAACAACGAGGGAGTGATGTTCGAAATCAAGGTTTGGTTATCCGAACAGTTCCAAATGAAGGATCTGGGAGAAGCAGGCTACATTCTTGGGATTAAGGTCTTACGAGATCGTAAAAGAAGAACGTTGAGCTTATCCCAGGCATCCTATGTGGATACTGTGATAGCCCGGTTCAGCATGCAACTCGCCAAGAAAGGCTTACTACCTTTCAGACATGGCGTTCGTCTTTCTAGTGGGCAGTGTCCTCAGACACAGCGGGAGAAAGACGAGATGAGTCTTGTAGCATATGCTTCGGCAGTGGGTAGTCTCATGTATGCGATGCTGTATACCAGGCCAGATATCTGTTATGTCGTTGGCATGGTAGCAAGATATCAGTCTAACCCTGGACAGGCGCATTGGACTGCTGTAAAGCATATCCTCAAGTATTTGAAGAGAACTAGGAATTTCTGCCTAGTTTATCTAAGTGAGGATCTGTGCCCTATGGGTTATACAGACTCGGATTTCCAAGGGGACCAGGATGAGAAGAAATCGACCTCAAGTTATGTGTTTACCCTGGGAGGTGGAGTTGTATCTTGGAGGAGCTCAAAGCAGAAATGCATTGCTGACTCCACCATGGAGGCGGAATAAGTCGCCGCCTCCGACGCCTCGAAAGAGGGGGTGTGGCTCCAAAACTACCTTTTAGAGTTGGGCGTGATCCCGAGTTTGCCAAGGAGCATCACAATTTATTGTGATAACTCTGGTGCGGTGGCAAACTCAAAGGAACCGCGGTCTCACAGGGCAAGCGAACATATAGAGAGAAAGTACCATATCATACGAGAAATCGTATCGAGGGGCGATGTGCTGATTAAGAAGATTGACACTGCTGACAATCTTGCTGATCCGTTTACCAAGAGCTTGCCGCAGAAAGTTTAAGAAAGACATATTTGTGAGCTGGGTCTGAGGAGGATGCCGACCACTGATAGTGGTTAAAGACAGCAGACTAGATAGACGGACTGTATACTCTGTAATAGCTTAGTTATGCTTTGAGTATAAGTGGGAGATTGATGGGTTTTGTATACTGAAAGCATTTATTACAATGAGTATACAACGATTTATTTCTCCTATCTGTTAATAATCGTACATGTATGAACAATGGTATCCTCTTGTCTCACCGATAGGGACGATCATACGGCGTGTTGTAGATCGCAGAAGACAGTATGATCACTTGACCTAGTGAGACATAAACCTTGATCACAGCCGAGACAGCGTATGAGGATACGTCTGTCCGGATGGCTGCGTCATTGTCGGAATAAGTAGTCTGTCTTGGTTGCTTGACATGCTGGTACGCAGAGGTGGCGTATTGATGGACCGCAGTGAGATATATTCTTCTGTCTGACATCAGCGAATAAAAGATCTAGTTATATTGATTGAGTCCAAACCCTAACGAAGGTTCAGGGGTTTGCACGGGTTGACTGTTGCTTTGACTTGCCATGGTGGAGAGCCTGAGTAACGTGCTCGTATATCCGCATCTTGGGTAACAGTAGTTCGTGTAGTACCGCCTGAGACTGAACTTAGGTAACCATATCCGAGTAATAGGATGGGGACATTCCCTGAGGAGCTCAATAACATTCATCGTGCCAAAGTCCTGCAGGCTGATTAAGTTCAGGCACGAGTGATAAGGTTTGAGTGGTACTACTCAGGAATAATAAGATATTAATTAATTGTAGTTAGAGCTTGTCAGAGGCTCCGATTAATTAATGAATGTCCGATAACCTTAAATATGGGGATTCTCAATTAATGCAACCCGTTCTCATAATGTGGTAATAAAGGGGTAGGTCAGTATTAATTCTGTGGTGAAAAAGAATTAATATTAATTAATTAATTGTGTCCTGGGTTGTGGGAATTAATTAATTTATAGGCCCACTTTGTTATTTGCATTAGGTCCCAGGTCTGGCCCAACAAGTGTGCTGAATTGAGCCCAAAATGGCCCATTAAGGTTTCTAACCCTAGATCTATAAATAGACAGCTCTCTCTCTAAGTCATAACACAGTTGAAACACAAACCCTAGAGAGAGCAGAGTGGGCGCCGTTTTTGGTTCAAAGGGAGGAGAATTTAGATTCTGGTCCTGCTCAAGCCACAGATCTATGGAGTCCTCACCAGTAGTAGATCTGAACAGCACCGGGACACAGATCTGAAGACCTGATCTTGAGAACAAAACTTCTTCTTTCTCTACTTCTTTATTTCGAATTTGTTTTGAAATTAGATTGCTAATTTTTGTTTTCGCAGACAAATCGAATTGCGTGGTTGAATTGAAGTTTGGAATTCAAACGCAAAAGATCGGTAAAGACACTACGGAGTTTCGGTAAATCTCTGGATCCACAATTCTTCGTATTAAATTCATAGGAGCATGCTAGGGTTTTGAGAAATTAATTATTGGCAATATCCATAGATCGATCTAGTTCAGTTTGGTTTTGGTGATTCGGTTCACGTAAGAACCCTACACAAGGATTATATATCGTGGAAGTCATTACTGGAGAAGCAGGTCTAAGTCCAGAAGCTGAAGACCAAGTTTCAGAAGATCTAGCTATAGTGGAGTCAACTCATACTTAGTTCCAGTATCGAGAACATATGGTATTGATATTCCTGGAGCATTTGTTCACTGAGCTCCAGAAGCCCAAATGGTTGAGACATCACCCTGAAGAAGCCGTGCTTGATAATGTTGCAAACCCAGTTTGCATGAGATGAGGAAGTGCTCTACTTACTTGTTTTATCTCTCAGAATCCAAAACCTACAAAGATAGGAGATGCCTTAAAATCTACCGACTGGATCGATGCCATGCAAGAGGAGTTTGCTGAGTTCAAAAGGAATGAAGCATGGTACTAAGAGGATCGACCAAGCCATCAATCCGTCATTAGCACAAAGTGGGTGTTCAACGACAAGAGAGATGAGACCGAAAACATTGTAAGGAACAAGGAGAGACTAGTAGCAAAGGGATATTCTTAGTGTGAAGGGATCGGCTTTGATGAAACCTTTGCTCCGGTAGCCAGACTTGAAGCCATCAGATTATTCCATGCGTATGCCGCGCACTATAACTTCACAGTTTTTCAGATGGATGTGAAAAGTTCATTTCTGAATGGGGAGCTTAAAGAAGAAGTATATGTTGAACAACCCCCAGGCTATGAAGAAGGAAACCAAGTTTACAAGTTGAAAAAGGCTCTCTATGGGTTGAAACAAGCACCCCGAGCTTAGTATGAGACTTTGTCTCAGTTTCTTCTCAATACCGATTTCCAGAAAGGGAAGATCAACACTACGTTATTCAGGATCAATGATAGAGCAGAAATCCTCTTGGTTCAGATATATGTCAATGACATCATTTTTCGATGAAAGGACTTGAAGCTGTGCAATAGGTTTGCCCATCTTATGCAAAGCAACTTCCAGATGAGCATGATGGGTAAGCTCACCTATTTTCTCGATCTTCAAGTCATCCAATTAGAAGGTGGAATCTTCATCAAACAGAAGAAGTACACCAAGGACTTGATCAACAAGTTTTGCCCTTGAGGATTCCCATGAGCCCAAGTGCTCAGATCAATCCTGATGAAGAAGGAGAAGTCGTCAATCCAACGAGTTACAGAGGCATAATTGGATCATTATTATATCTGATTGCAAGTAGGCCATACATTTCCTATGCAGTTGGGGTATGTGCGAGGTTTCGAGCCAATCCTAAGAAGTCGCACATGGAAGCTGCAAGAAGGATTGTGAAATACCTCAAAGGAACAAAATCCTTAGGTATTTGGTACCATAAAACTGACGAGCTCACTCGGAATGCTTACTCATATTCAGATTTTGGAGGATGCCATATCAACCGGAAGAGCACAAGTGGAACTTGTCAGTTCCTAGGGCATAATCTCATTAGTTGGTTTAGCAAAAAACAATATTCCATAGCTACATCGACCACCGAAGCTTCGTATGTAGCTGCTACTAGTTGTTGAGCTCAAGTGTTATGGATCAAGCAGCAATTGTTTGATTATGAGGTCAAGATTAGGTGTGTTCCTATCTATTTTGACAATAGTAGTGCTATGTGTATCACGAAGAACCCAATACACCATTCAAGAACTAAGCACATCGACATCAGACATCATTTCATTAGAGATCATGTCGAAAAGAAGGACATTTCTCTCGAGTACATTCGTACTGAATATTAATTGTTGGATATCTTCACCAAACTACTCCCTAAGACCAGATTAAAGGAGTTGTGTATTAAGCTTAGTCTATAAGAATTCGATGATATCATGTGAAGAGGAATAGATGTAGATTAAAACTAAGTCTCAGCTCTTAGCTTTCTGGTTTTCTTAATCTCTCTTAAATCTTAAGTATGGTGGAGGTGACACTATCTAAAACTGAGTCCCAGCTCTCAGTTTTGTTTACTTGATAGTTAAAACTTTAAATTATTTCCAGTGGTGTCACAATCATGTTCCAAATGGTATGAAGATCGGAGAAATCCTTGTTTGAAGACGACATAAGCGGGTTAAGACTGTGTTTAAACTCTAAGTTTTCAGTATTGGTCAAATTTCTCAGTAAGAGTTATACTTGGCCATTTTTTCGAAGAAAATTCATAAGTGGTGTCTTCGCTAAGTATGTGTACTGACTTTTGACAACGCAGTTTTGAGACTCGGTACTATCTCTTCAAGAAAAATTAAGTTTTGGATTTTATACTTAGAATATTTTGAAGGAAGGTTGTGGAATTAAACTGAGTTCCTACTCTCAATTTAGGAACTGACCCTTAGTCAGTATGTGTATAAGAGCGGGGATTCAAAATTCAAATCGATTGCTTATCTTATACGATGCATTTATTGTGCAACAGACGTCAATGAATCAGCGCATGTCACGTGGACAAGCCCGCTCCCACGTCAGATCAGTCAAAAGATAGTTCAATCGATGCGTATTCCCAACCGTCGATCTTGTGTCTGTTGACTCAACAAGAACCGTCCGATCTGTATTATCCTACCCTATATATAACAAAGTGAAAAACGACGGTTAAACCATTATGCCTTTGCCATTTTTATCTACCTTGGATCCTTCATCTTTCTTCAAATTCTCTCAAGCATTCAAGATGATCGACAATAATTCATATCATTTATTGTCAATCATTGCTATCAATCATGCTGCCGAAGAAGTCTACCAAAACTCCTCAGAAGCCGGTAGGAGAAACTTCCACATCAGGCCGAGAAGAAGAACTAGTGGTATACGAAGATCGTCCATACAATCAGATTCTGAGATTATTTCATAATGATCCCAAGAATCTCTCACCAGAACAGAGAAGAGCTGCACATGTGATGAAAGAAAAGATTTTAACTGTTGCTGATGTCCAAGAATCCAGTCAGGATAATCGCCTAGCGAAGAAACTGACTGGCGAGAGGATTATATATTATTTAAGGGCATGACGAAGGAGGTTTCATCTCTACTTGGTGGCACAGTTCTATGCCAATGCTGTCATGGACAAAGACAAGAAGACATTCACCACACTGGTGACCGGAATTGAGATCAGAGTAACCCCTAGGTTACTCAGGAATGTGTTCAAACTGAGGAACAAGGGCCCTTGCATTCATCTATATAAGCAAGGGGCCGACCTCAAGAAGGTGCGAGAACACATAGAGAGCCATTGGATTAACTGGAAGTTGGATGAGATCATCACTTCATTGAAGATCAATCACAAAACGCACGGGTTTGATCCGTTCTATAAGTTTTTGACCAATGTAGCGATCTACATGCTCCAGTGTGAGGTGGGACTCTTTTCGGAGATGAGTAAGAAGAAGTACTCACTTCTGATGACCATTGATGATGAGATGCATGGAAATTGGGAAGAATTACTGTTTGAGAGGTTATTGGATTATGTGCAGAGGCAGTCCACCATTGCAGAAACAGGGCAATTCTCCACCAGTGTAGGCTTTGGCCTAAAGGTGAGTTACTTGCTAGAACGGTTGTTGCCAGAAGTAGATGATGGATAGTACTGATCCCCACTGACTTCATTCCCACAAAGTTAGTGGTGGAGGAACCAAGTGAGACAGAAGATGATGATGATGATGAAGGTGGAGACAAGCAAGCTGACATTGCTGCTCAGTAGGAGGAGAGCCTGCAGAAAGTTATGGAAGACCACCTCCAATTAACCAAGCTTGGGGAGGATCCGACACAGGATAAGCCAAAGAAGAAGAAGAAGTTGAGAAAATAATTTGGCGAGCAATCAGCTCAGCCTGTGCAGGGGCCAACTCAGTACGAGGGACGTATCACAGTAGATATTCCCATTCCTAAGAAGCCTCGAACTGAGCTTGTCCACCCTCTGAAGAGGAAGAAAAAAGAAGATGAACGAGAGGTAGTGGCTCAAGGGAGCAAGAAGGCTCGTCTGTAGGAAGCGGCCAGGTTGGCTGCCAAAGCTGAAGTTGTAGGGAAGGGTAAGGAGAAGGTTGAAGAGTCGTCAATGATATTTCAGGAGCTAGAGATGGAGATTCCGAAAGATGTTAATATTCACTTCCTCTCTGAGCCTCCTAAACAAAAGATGTTTGAAGAACTCTACCAAGAAGCTCAATGCATGGATCAACATCCTGAGAAGCAGTATGAGCAGCTTGAGCAACCTGTAGTAGAGGTTCTCGTGGAAGAAGACCTTCTTGAATTAGAGAATGTCCCAGTACGACCGGCGGAACAAGGTGGAGAGAAGGAAACTTAGCATGCACCTTAGATTCCAGAGGTACACATTGAAGTGCATGCTGAGGAAATTGTTTTAGAAATTTCTCATAAGGCTGCCGAGCAAGCCTTGGATGGTCAAGAGATGCAAGCTGCTGAAATGCGGGTAACCAACTCGGGAAAATATTCACTGCAAAATTCGCAGATTAATTGCAAATACAGTAGCAAATAAATTTATAAAATACCCAAAGTTAGTCGAACCCAGAGGAATTGTGTAACAAAACTATCTCATATACTAACTGTAGTTTTAAGATTTATTGTTTGAGTAAAAAGAAATTTGGGTTTTAGTCTTGAAATTTAAAGATAACAAGACAAAAATTAAAGGGTTTTGAAAACAGAAATAAAGATCACAAATTCTAGGGCAAATTTAAAGATAACAAGACAAAATGTAAAGCTCATCCTACCGGAGCTAATCCTCAAAGAGCAAAATAGCAAAGAAGTTACAGTCAAGAGGATTAATCGGACAATGGAACCGAGTTTTGCAATGGGATCTTGATGGATTTTTGTGCCGATGCTGGTATCGCGCATGAGAAATCCACGGCTAGAACTCCCCAACAGAATGGTCTAGCAGAGAGAAGGAATAGAACGTTGAAGGAAGCAGTAAGGTTTATGCTAGCCGATTCCGAGCTGTCTGCTAAGTTTTGGGGCGAAGCAGTCATGACAGCCTGCTATACTCGGAATAGGAGTGCAATCACAGCCAGATTCAATAAGACTCCTTATTAAGTATACAACGGTCGTAAGCCTTCTATTAATCATCACCGTGCTTTTGGTTCGACATGTTATATTCATAACAATGGGAAGTCAAAGCATAATACTTTTTCGCCTAAGTCTGATGAAGGTGTGTTCCTTGGATATGGTCACCTTTCTCACAAAGGCTATAGAGTATTAAACAAGACGACCAGAATGGTGGAAATAACATGCAATGTTATTTTTGATGAGTCTATCTTAGTGCGCAGAGTTATAAAAGAGAAAGTGGTTAGTAATCATGAGACTAATGATGTCCATGGTCAATCGATCTTGAATTCTTTTGAAAATATGCGTATTAACCCGACTAAGTCTATGAGTGATTACAATCCAACCCAGACGCACTCAGCAGGTGACCAAACTGCTGATCGGGCCAATGATGCTAACGATCATGCTGAGGCCACCAATCCGGTTTATCTCAACGATAATTTGGATATCTTGGGATCGCTTAAAGAAGACGATGAGGAGATCTCAGATCCAGCAAGAGGTGCTGAAAATGGTGTAGGCGCTGCTGATGATGTTACCAAAGCCGTTGCTGAGCATTTGGAGAATGCTGAGGATCAGGCTGCTGAAGTTCCAGTTGCTGAAGTCCCTGTTGCTGAAGTTCCAGATGCTGAGTTGCCAGTTGTTGAGATTCCTGATGCTGAGAATCAGGATGCTGAGATCTAGAATGCTGAACCCCCGGAGATCACTGAGGAAAATGTTGTAGCAGACAACAACCCAGCAGGCGAGGCTGATGCTGATGTTCCAGAACCTAGCAATCCGAAGCCAAGATGGCTATGCGATCATCATTTGGATGATGTCCTTGGTGACTTCAATGATCCTATCCTGACGAGACAAGACAATGCGATGCTAGCGTGCTATATTTCGCACGAGGAGCCTACGAAGGTTGAAGATTCTCTACGATGTCCAGATTGCGTGAATGCTATGCAGGAGGAGCTAGCAAAGTTCACACGCAATCATGTTTGGGATCTTGTATATAGACCAGAGCATCAGAGTGTTTTTGGAACCAAGTGGGTGTTCAAGAACAAGAAAGATGAGTCAGGAATGGTCATCCGCAACAAAGCTCGTCTAGTAGCAAAGGGCTAAAGACAATGCGAAGGAATAGACTATGACGAGACGTTAGCTCCAATAGCCCTATTGGAAGCTATTCGTTTATTCCTAGCATATGCTGCACATCATGAGTTTTCTGTGATGCAAATGGATGTGAAGTGTGCCTTTCTTAATGGTGAGCTCAAGGAGGAAGTTTACGTTGAGCAACCACCAGGCTTTGAGCAGGGAAATTAAGTGTATAGGCTAAGGAAAACTTTATATGGCTTGAAGCAGGCACGAATAGCGTGGTATGGAACTTTGTCTAAGTTCTTGCTACCTAATGGATTCAAGAAAGGAAAGATATACCAAACTCTCTTTCATATTAAGGATGAAAGAAGTATCTTGCTCGTACAGATTTATGTCGACGACATTATTTTTTGATAGAAGAATTAAAGCTTGTGTGACAAGTTTCGAAGCTCATGACAAGTAATTTCCAGATGAATATGATGGGAAAGATGTCATACTTTCTCGGATTATAAGTCTAGCAGTCAAGCGAGGGAATATTTATTCATCAGAGGAAATACACTCGTGACCTGATTGCTAAGTATTGTCCGGAGAAGACGAAGAGTCTAAGGATTCCAATAAGCACGACCTGTATAGCTGCGCTTGAAAAAGAAGGAGATGATGTGAATCCTACTCTCTATCAAGGTATTATTGGTTCACTGCTATATCTCACAGCTAGCAGACCATATATATCGTATGTTGTTTGACTATGTGTGAGATATCAAGCAAACTCGAAGAAGTCGCACCTGGACACTGCTAAGAGGGTTGTACGATATCTCAAATGCACCGAGGGTCTCGGAATTTGGTATCCAAGGTCAGATGGTCTAACATTGAGAGGCTACTCAGATTCAAACTTCGGAGGGTGCAAGATTGATCGGAAGAGCACCAGCGGGACATGCCAATTCCTTGGACACAAGCTCATTAGCTGGTTTAGCAAGAAGCATCACTCAGTGGCTACATCTACTACTGAAGCAGAGTATGTAGCAGCCGCTAGCTGTTGTGCGCAAGTATTGTGGATTCGGCAGCAATTGCAAGATTATGATATTCCTCCTGAATGTGTGCCGATCTACTGCGACAACAATAGTGCAATGTGCATAATGAAGAACCCAGTTCATCATTCGAGGACGAAGCATATTGATATCCGACATCACTTCATCAGAGATCATCAAGAGAAGAAGGATATCGACATCCAATATATATGCACAGAAGAACAGATTGCGGATATCTTCACTAAACCGCTAGCTGAGGCCAGATTTAAAGAATTATGCATCAAGTTAGGCCTTATGGAGATAGACGATGCTATAGATGAATGAGTTGTCATTCTTTCTGGATTTCTCGAAGCTCTGAAGAAGATGGAGAAACGTATCCAAGCTTACGTCCGTAGACTGCTAGATCTTGATGCTAAGTCAAGACTGCTGAGCAGATAGTGTAGGGTTTGAGTCTACGATGGACAACATGAGTTGCCATTATTAAATTCTTATCAAGATCGATCTTAAGATATCAGAAATAAATTTCAATTAAATAAACCGTGCGAACCTATGCATCCTCCTAAAAAAATTAATTGAAGAGGATGTAATTTAGGAATACCTAATCTTCACCGTTTGATCTACGGATCTAGATCGGAGCCAATAACGATGAAGTAGATGTGGATCTGAATCTGAACAATGGCGTTGGGAGTTATTCCTACAGATCTGATCTTCTGATCTGTTCCCTTGCTCCTTGGAAATCTAGTGAGGATTATCTACCAAGTTGGATCCGAGATCTGGAGAAATCGATCAGTCTCTCCCTCCGGATCAGCCGCCGCCGTTCTCTCTCAAATTTTGCTCAATATACTAAAAAACATCTATATAGATCTGATAGAAAGAAGGTATATATATAGTGTTAAGGTTTTGAGAAACCCTAACCCTATGGGCTTGAGTAGTTCATGAGCCAGACCAGGGATCGGATGCAAATAATAAAGTGGGCCCTCTTTATTAATTAATTCTTCTTTGTTCAACCCAGAACATAATTAATTATTAAAATATTGTTTTAACCTTCACCACGGTAACAATGCTGACTCGCCCCTTTATTACCACGTTATTAGGAACGGGTTGCACCAAACTAACATGATCCACGTATTTAAGGTTTTAGACATTCATTAATTAATTTGACTTATGACAATCAACCATAATTAATTAATCTCTTATTTCCTGAGTAATACCACTCACTCCTTTTCACTTATGCCTGAATTAAATAATTCAACCTGCAGGGTTTAGCATAATGAACCTTGTGAGCTTCTCAGGGAATGTCACCATCCGGAAACGGATATGCTTACCTAAACGTCCAGCTTAAGCAGACCACACACAAATTGCCAACACCCAAAATATGGGTATAAGAGTACATGTAAGACTCACCACCGTGGTAAATCAAAGTGTGGTCAATCTGTGTGTGCCCCTTATCCTTCAGTTAGGTTTAAGATCATAGGAAGTATGTTAGGGGTCTGGCTCATTCATATGTCAATGAGAATGGCACATCCCACTGTTGATCCCATCAATACATAACCATGTACCGACACATCAAGTAGCTAGGATAAGCTCACTTATGAACCGATGTGTCACAGCTTAGACGGACAGCCTATCCAGGGACTGTCTCAGCTGTGATACTGTTTATATCTCGCTAGGTCAAACGACTCATATGATCCTTTGTGATCTCCTACACACCATATGGTCATCCCTATAGGCAATATAATAGAATATTATGGTTCGTTGTATGTTTGTTTCATCAGATAACGAGCATTGTTGTAGCAACACATATATGAAGACCAGTGTATCAAACACTTAATCATATATGCTTTCAGTGTACAATCCCAACAATCTCCCACTTATACTTAAAGCATAATATCATTGCTTTATCAAAATATTAAGTGTGTCTATACTTTCAATCACTCCCACTACATTTACGTCACCTCGAGTCACGATTTCTCGTATGATGTGATACCACACATCCTATGTGTTTCACCACCTTGTGAGTCTTGGGTTCCCTTGAGTTTGTCATTCCACCAACATGATCACAATTCCATGTAATTTAGGAAAACTCAGAACACACACCTCTAGAGGATAACACCGGAGTTAAACTGCTTCTTTCAAAGCTAATGAATCTGTCAAAAACTCAGCCTTCATACCGGAATCCGCAACACACTTTTGTGTTAGACTCCTATAACTCCTCATCCAAGGCCAACACATAGTTAGAGGTCGATTTCCTTTCCTTATGATCCTCCTAGATATCCGATGCCATTAAACTCAAATGGCACATTTGTAAACCAATGTGCTTGTCCTGAGTTGAATTGATATCTGTTTAACATGCTTATAGCAGTAAAGATATCTAACTTCGCTCATTTACAATATAGAAAGACAACAATATTTCTTGCTATGAACGACTCACCACAGAATCAATTTAAGCGACTTGAGATACCTGAACATCCTTTCTTGTGACAACACAAGACCTTAATTAAAAGATTTTCCAAAATCTCATAAGTCCTACTTCTGAAACTGTTCGGATAACCATCTCTTTATCCCTGATAATATTTCCACTCCATTTCCGAATGTGAAAATACCATCTACATAATGTGCAAGGAAAACCACGCTTCCGCTGACACATAACTGGTACATGAAACTATCATTCTCGATAGACACTATCGAAATGTCTGTTACATGACCTTGAAGCTCCTTTAAGTTCATATTTGAACTACTTTGGCTTCCAGACATGATGCTTTTCACTTTACGGCACATAACTTATCTGGTTGTTGCATACAGACGTCGTCACCTTCTATCAAGGTACCCGTTTATAAAATTTGGATGATGTCTTCTATCTTCCAGATAGTTAGATTCATATGTGCTGTTATGGTTAAAATAATTTGAATGGGTTTAATAGTTGCAACCAGTGAGAAAGTCTTGTTGTGAAACATAGCTTACTAACCTAGACACTCGAACATACTAGGTTACCATTCGAGCATTTTTCTTGTATATCAATCAGTTGCCTATAGCTGGAAAGTTATTTGGCAATCTCTGATCATGATACACAACCATAACCTTTACTGATTCATGTATGAATTCATGACTTGACGTCATTAAACTGCATCGTTTGTCTTAACAGCTTCGTTACGCTTTAAGGGATAAGTATGATGTTGTTCGTTAAGCTGGGAACAAGTCCAGAGATAAACATCCATAATAGAAAACACTGTTATTCATCATGATAGAAAAACTCTATCGAATAACTAAGCATCCATAATAATAGATGAAAAATATTGTTTCTCAAAACAACATCTCTTCAGAAACTTGAATTAAAATAGAGTTTTTAACATAAACTCAAAGTAAAATCTCCATCAGCTGAAGTAGCAACTTCCAACATCAATCTTGGAGATGGTAATCCCGCCATCTTCAAGCCTTAAGCTTGATTCCCTGCAAAGTGTAGCAAACACGATTAGTGACCTCAGTTACCAGTACCCACTAAGGAGTAGAAAACCGATACTAAACATGTTTCAACAAACAATGCAAAAGATGACGTACCTTGTCCCTTAGTTACCAAACTTGGACAATTTACTTTCCAGTGACCCTTCTTGCCACACTTGAAACATTTGTCCTTCTTGTTATCTTTCTTTCCTTTGTTGTCTCCTTTACCATTCTTCTTCTTCATGTCATTATGACGCGATTTAGAAGAACTTTTAGCAAGAGATCTGGAATGAACTGATAAGGCAAGACTGTTCCCACTGCTTCCTTCATTCCTCTTTTCTTTGACATCACTCTTTCGACTCGGAAGTAAATCAGAGTGACTCATAGAAAAGACTGAAGAAGTTTCTGTTGATACAAGATCATTGAGCAGACTGTGAACAGTATACTCACTCTTGTTTTTCTCAACAGAAATTCTGAAGTCATCAAATGACTTTGGTAACGTGTTGAGTATCAAGTCCATTTTGACATCATTGTCAATTTGACCACCCATTAATGTGTACTCACCTATGAACTGGATGAGTGATTCCACATGTTCACGTACCGAAAAGTTCTGACCCATTTTCTGTCTTACAATACGCTTGATAAGATTGGATCTAGAATGTCCATCGAGTCCGCCATATGCTACGTCAAGACGTCGCACAATGTCACGCACAAGCCATACATCACTATAACGAGGTCACAGTGCATTTGACATACCAGCCAAGATATATTGTCTGGCCATGCCATTCGACCACATCCACATGTGATACTGTGCACGCTCCTCATCGGAAGATGTATCAGTCGGCGAACTCGGACAGGGAGTTTGCAGAACAAACAAATGTCCAAATGAATCCAAGAGTTTGACAATGTCACTTTTCCATCCAGGAAAATTCGGACCATTCAAGGAATTGTGTATAATTGAATTGATGAGCGATGCAATAATAGACATGTCTGAAAACAAATAAATGAATTAAAGTGAGCACATACTACGAACAATTGAAACAAATATGCATAGAACCTTTAGATAAAACAATGCAATTTGCTTCGTCCAATTGCCCAAGCTAATTTACCGCAAGCTACTTGAGTAGACGTTTACGGAAAACGCTCAACCAGACCAAAATAGGTCCTTTTATTTCTTAACATGCCAGGTATCTTAAGCAAAAGAAATTAATATTGGCGATCTTAAGATCGTGTTCACCTATCCGGAGCAGGGACATCATTCATGAGTTATACTCCAGGCAACAACTAAGCCAGAATAACCACAAGCCTATCTCCGGACGTTTAGAGCGATTTAGCATAGGTACTGGACCCATGCTGCATACCCCTCACATCCTTTGTTATCTCACTTAGTTTAATCTTATAGACCAGTGAAAGTTGTCTCAATGCAAGCTACTTGAGTAGACATTTGCTCAGAGGCTCCCACTTCTCATCTCAAACTAAATGTTTTATTTAGAAACCTCATCGCACTAGAACTGGTGAGGGACCTCTAATGCAAGCTACTTGAGTAGACATTTACGCTTCAAGATGCCTCACTTCCAGTGAGAGGTCGTATTTGTGGAGGTCTAATGATCTTGGTTAGAGAAGAACAAAAATCCAGCTTAGTTTTTTAATTCTAAAGGTTTCATGCGCACACATTATTTTATGTAGCCATAAATTATGTCATATCTAAAATTCCATCATAAAATAATATGAATCCTGGAATTTATAGGCACAATTTAAAACATAAAATAAATCACATAAAGCATGCTTGATAATTTAAAAATTATAACATGCTTAAACAGTAAATAATTAAAGCAAGTAAACATGCTTTCCAATTATTTACTAGTGCGCACATAATAAATCACATCAGTACAAGATATAATTAAATAGACAAATAAAATTTCTCGTGGCCCCTCAGATGCGATTACAACTGAAAAACAATTAACTCTAATCTATTACAAGATTTATTTTAAGTACAGATCTTCAAACTGGGCCTCCATTGGACTTGAAATCTGATTTGGATTTGCATCAACAACAATTGCTCTTCATTTAGGGTTTTAGGCCCAAAGGGGAGAGCCAAACCCTAATTTCAGGAATGCGGGCCGCGTCCGGGCTGAGGAGCCCAATTTTCAGCCCGGGCTGGAAACCCTAGGGTTTGGAAACCCTAGTTTCACAAACCCTAGCCGTCAGCCTTGCAGCAGCAGCAGCTGCAGCCGCCACGCCTCCGACCGCCGCCTACAGCCGGCGCAGCAGCCCCAGCTCAGCCCATGCCTCCGTCGCAGGCACATCACCACCGGTCGCCACCATTGCTGCGCACCCTAGCCACGCTCGCCGGTCGTAGCAGCAGTGTCGGCGAGGTCTCTCACGCACGCAGAGCACGCCGCGTGAGCCCGGCCTACCGTAGCCAGCCGCGCGATGCCTTGCCTCTGACCGCGACCGCCGCCACCCAGCACGCCTTGTGGACCTCCATGCTTGCCGAAAATGGACGCAGTAGCAGGAGCGAGACCTAGGGCGCGGCCCAGCCGCAGTGAAGAACCTCTGCTGCCGCCACCTATCACCGTGTTGCCGCCGAAACCAACCCCCCGTGAAGGAAGCGCGCAGCCTGCCTTGCCCGGCGCGCGACGACCGCCGCCTGCCCATTGCCCTGCCTCTGACAATGGAAAAATGCACACAACAGCAGCAGAACAAACTCGGTGCGGCCCAGCTACGCGAGGAACTAGGGTTCTGCTGTGCCCCCGCCACCCACCGCCGCTGGCACGGCTGCCGGCGCTGCCGTGCTACTAGGCTGAATCTGGATCGATGCTGAAACTATCATGAGTTCTTCGTTTCTCCGGATCTTAATTTTTTACAGATTTGAAATAATAAAGAAAATACAAAAAATAGATCTAGATCTATTACATGATTTCCTATCATATCTAACCACGAATTTTCTCGTGGTGAAAAACAGATCCAAAAAAATGAGAAGGCCACGAGAACAAAACATCCATGACAATTTAAATACATCCATGAACATACATATTTATTTAATCTCAATTTATCCAAGATAGAGCCTAAGAACATCAACCTGGCTCTGATACCAATTGTAGGGTTTGAGTCTACGATCGACAACATGAGTCGCCATTATTCAATTCTTGCCAAGGATCATTCTTAGGATATAGGGAATAAATTTCAATTAAATAAACCATGCGAACCTATGCATGCTCCTACAAAATTAATTATAGAGGATGGAATTTAGGAATACCTGATCTTCACCGTTTGATCTACAGATCAAGATCGGAGCCAATAACGATGAAGTAGATCTGGATCTGAATTTGAACAATTATGTTGGGAGTTGTTCCTACAGATCTGATCTTCTGATCTGTTCCCTTGCTCCTTGGAAATCTAGTGAGGATTATCTACCAAGTTGGATCCGAGATCTGGAGAAATCAATCAGTCTCTCCCTCCGGATCAGCCGCCGCCGTTCTCTCTCAAATTTCGCTCAATATACTGAAAAATATCTATATAGATCTGATAGAGAGAAGGTATATATATAGTGTTAGGGTTTTGAGAAACCCTAACCCTAATGGGCTTGAGCAGTTCATTGGCCAGACCAAGGATCAGATGCAAATAATAAAGTGGGCCCTCTTTATTAATTAATTATTCCTTGTTCAACCCAGAAGATAATTAATTAATAAAACATTGTTTTAACCTTCACCACGGTAACAATGTTGACTCGCCCCTTTATTACCACATTATTAGGAACGGGTTGCACCAAACTAACATGATCCACATATTTAAGGTTTTAGACATTTAATAATTAATTTGGCTTATGACAATCAACCATAATTAATTAATCTCTTATTTCCTGAGTAATACCACTCACTCCTTTTCACTTATGCCTGAATTAAATAATTCAACCTGCAGGGTTTAGCATAATGAACCTTGTGAGCTTCTCAGGGAATGTCACCATCCTGAAAAGGATATGCTTACCTAAACGTCCAGCCTAAGCAAGCCACACACAAATTTCCAACACCCAAAATACAGGTATAAGAGTACATGTAAGACTCACCACCATGGTAAATCAAAGTGTGGTCAATCTGTGTGTGCTCCTTATCCTTCAGTTAGGTTTAAGATCATAGGAAGTATGTTAGGGATCTGGCTCATTCATATGTCAATGAGAATGGCACATCCCACTATTGATCCCATCAATACATAACCATGTACCGACACATCAAGTAGCTAGGATAAGCTCACTTATGAACCGATGTGCCGCAGCTTAGACCGACAGCCTATCCAGGGACTGTCTCAGCTGTGATACTGTTTATATCTCGCTAGGTCAAACTACTCATATGATCCTTTGTGATCTCCTACACACCATATGGTCATCCCTATAGGCGAGATAATAGGATATTATGGTTCGTTGTATGTTTGTTTCATCAGACAACGAGCATTGTTGTAGCAACACATATATGAAGACCAATGTACAAAACACTTAAACATATATGCTTTCAGTATACAATCCCAACAGATATTAGAGGAAAGCTTAGTCTAAGCTCTTAGCATTCCCAAAGGTGTTTGATAGTTGGGAATATTCATTGAAGGTTGCTAGAGGATTTTCCTGATGAGCTCGAACCCTCAGCAGACTATACCTGTATGAATTGAGTGTTGAGTCCAAGCTCTCAGCAGACTCATATGCATGCTAAGGATTTCCTACGATAGCAGACTGCTAAATCCCAACCCGTAGCAGTCTCCACCATGCAAAGGAATTCAAACGCGGGATGAATTTAAATTTTAAACAGGACGTGCATTTATTGCGTGCAGACGGCGGCGATGAGCCAGGGATTGACACATCATCGACACTCGAGTTTGTAGGGGCATGGGTCATCATACGAAACATCCTTGCGAAGCCTAGCCGTCGATTGCATCTAAAGAGGCGTACCCCAACCATCAGATCTTTACCCGTAAGGTATATACGCTTCACTTACTCGAATTCCTTCACTTTACAGAAATTCAAATCCCTAAGCCTTTAACCCTTCAAGCCCTCTGAAATTCCCAGATTCTCTTCTAAAAAATGGCTGCTAACCCTGAGTCCCCCACCCAATCTCATCACTCTGGTATCGAACCATCTGTTCATACCGCCTCATTGGATTTGTCTACTGAATCCGGTGTTCCTATTCAATCCATTACTTCCACTATGACTCTCCATGAGAGGTGGGAACCTCAATAAACCGAGATCGTCAAGAAGGAGGACGTGGAGGACGACGTTCCATATGGTCAGTTGGTGACGCTTGCCAAGACCAAGGCGCAGTCCAATCTTTCCACCAAGCAGAGACGCGCAGTGCATATTATGAAGGACCGGATTCTGTATACCCCTCTCGCCGCTTCACAATTTCAAGATTGGCTCATGGAAGTTCTTACCAAAGCTGGAGCTCTTGGGTATTTGTCAGCAGAGCCATCGTGGTTCCACCCACATATGGTGTCTGACTTCTATTCTAGGGCAGTAGTGGAAGAGCCCTCTGAAAAGTCTTTTAAGACTTCGGTATTAGGTATGATATTGGAGGTGAGTGCAGATATTCTTGCTGCAAAGTTTGGGCTTCCCAAAGATGGTGCTCGTATTGCTACGTATAAGCCAAACGATCAGGCTGAGATGGAGAGGCGATGGAAGTTGTGAAAGAAGCCGGAGTTAGTGAAAGACAACAAAGGGCAGCCGATCACCTTCAAAGTCGCACACCCTATCAACCAATTTAAGGGGGAATACAAGCTCTTGGCTGAGCTAGTGATCAAAATGTTCCAGTGTGATGTTGGTTCATACTCTCAGATGTCTGCTCACAGGTATTCCGTGATGATGGCCCTGGTGGACAAAGTTAAAGGAAATTGGGCAGAATTCTTTTATGGAAAGTGGCTGGAGCATGTTAAAAAGAATGTGACTGTAAAGAGGGATGACACATTCTCTTCGAATGTGAACTTTGGTTTGAAAATCAGTAAGTTCATCGAGTTGTTTTTCATAAGAAAAGGCTGGATGCAGGGGAGAGGTTGCTTCCGACGTACTTCATTCCTCAGAAAAGGAAGGCAACTGCTCATCCCAATGCTAGCCGCCCGAGGATTTTGAAGGACACGACAAACGTGGACACCACAATTCCTACATCTCTAGAGCATCCTGACCCTGCTGAGCTAGCATTCCAGCAGTTAGAGCACGCCATTGCTATGACTCCGGAGGAGATAACGGCTACTAGGAAAGAAGCAGAGACAGAGAAATGCTTTGAGGAGATCGAAGAAATTGAGAAGCTTGAGCTATGAGGAGATGTCCCTGTGCCCACTGCTCAACTGTATCCTCTCGCTGCTACCATTCCTAAGAGGCCCCGAACAGAAATCACTATGCCTGAGAAAAGGAGGACTAGGAGGCGGATTCAAAAGCCATTGGATACGCTCTCTAAGGACGTCCCCACCACTACTGAGCCTGAGAAGAAGAGGACCAGGTGGAGGTTAGTGAAGAAATCGGAGCAGGAAAAGGAAACTGCTACGAAGACCCTGGAGCAGGAGGCTGAGACTCCGGAAGCAGAACAACAGAAGAAGGCTAGTCCTTTGTCATCCAAGCCTCTGTCTAAAAGATTAAAAAGAATAAACGAAAGGAAGAGGAAGAGAAAGGCAGAGCATAGGGCAAAGGAGTAGAAAACATATAAGAAGTAGCTCAAGCAGATGATGTTCGAGGCTCGAGATTGAAATTTGGAGCAAGCTAAAAGGGCTGCCGATGAACGTGCCGAGGCGAAGAGGGTTGCTCAGTTGTTGGAGCAGGCGGCACGGGAGGCTTCCCAGAAAACAATCGAAGCTGAAAAGATGAAGAAGGGAAAAGCAAATGAAGGTGGAATGATCACTGTCACAATTCCAAAAGTTGATGCTAGTGGAGCCATAGTGCCCGAGGAGGAAGCAATGTCCGACAAAGAGCTTGATCAACTCTTGCAGTCCGGAGCCTTTAATATGCTAGAGCAAACCAAAGGGAAAGGTGTTCAAATCCGTGCACCAAATGAACAGCCCAGCAGTAGCAGTAGTTTTGATGACGATATGCCCCCCAAAGATAAGGAAGCTGGTCCATCCGGAGCAGGACTGCAGGAAGAGAGAGAGGCTGAGACTGCTAAAGAACCGCACGTTGAGCAGACTGCTAACATTGCTAAAGGACAGGGTGCTGAGCAAGTTCCTAGTGTCTCCGACAGGAATGAAAGCACACAAGGCGAGGAGAAGGCCAACAAAGAGACTCCAGCAGGATATGAAGATGCTTATTCTAAATCGTATTCCGATGGTGAGTCTGAGGACGTATACGACGCACGCTTCCTGAGGAAGATTAACAGAGGCACAGACAATCAGCTACGAGTACCCTTTGACGGTCTTCCAGGGCCCCGATTCAAATTAAGAAGGATTGCTCAGTGGTGTGCTCATGTTCATATCAAGGAGGAGGCGAGTGGAGATCTACTTCCAATGATTTCTGAGATCGAAGAATTTATTTTGGCAGAAATTGAAAGAGACTTAGCCAATGTCTACTATGGTGAGATCCATGAAACGACAGAGCAAGGGAAGGTGTTAGGCGAGGAGCTGAGGATGTGGAAGTTCGTTGACTATGTGATGCATCAGCTATGTTTTGAAGAAAGGATGCTGGTCGTCACTGCTCGAGGATTAAACTTCTGGAGGAAGGAAGAGTCATGGGCGAATGATTGGGTTGACCAAGTAGCCGGATCCAAGCAGTACTCAGACAAGCAGGTCATTGCTAGGCTGCATGCGATCTGTGCTCACAGACTGTTCTCCAATTCCAAATCATTGCCGCCATCCTCTTTTGCCCCTGATGTTTACTAAGATGCCCGGATTGAGCTTTCAAAGCGCCAGGCTAGAGCAGCTGCTGAGTATCGTTGTCGCCAAGCAGAGTATGAGGCCTTCAAGAAGGAAAGGATGGAAGCCCAGTAGGCCGCAATGATTGCTGAGCGTGAGGCTGCCGAGCTAAATGATCAAGACAGAATGCTTGTGAAGGTTTTAGGCTTGGACATTCTTAGCATCATCGAAGTTGTCCAAGCTGAGGAAGCTAAGGAGGCCGAAACTGCTCAGATCTTAGATGCCACTCAGAAGATGATGAATGAGGAAGAACGCTACATGGCTGCTCAGGCTCAGATTGCTCATGATGCTAAAACTGCTCAGATCATGGCGGCTGCTCAGCTGTTGCTAGATGAAGAGTCACGCTACTCTGCTGCTCAACAAGCAATTGCTGAAGCCATGGAGCCAACACAACCTAGCCAGGAAGAGACTACAACTGCTGAAGATCGGGAACTGGTGTTAGCAACAACATATTCTGCATTTGAAGCTACGCCTGTAAGTTCCTATGACTTCCAATCTTACGTGGATTCAGCCGTTCAAAAGGCCATGCAAAATGCTCTGTCTTCTCTGAATGAGCGTGTTGAGATGGAGAAGGCTGAAATAAGGAAGGAGATTGATGAGGTCCGGACCGATGTGTCAGATTTCCGCACTGAGGTTGCTGAAGTCAGGTTGGATGTTTATTCTGTGAAACAAAATGTGGAGATCTTGACAACGGAGGTCGCTGACTCCCAGCAGCATATGATGCAAACCGTTCAATCCTTTTCTTCTACCTTTTTTGTTGCAATCAAAGAGGGGGAAGAAATGAGACTTGCTGAAGCCGAGCGGAGGAAGAAGGAGGAAGAAGCTCTGGCTGCTGGTGAGGAAGAAAAAAGGCTAGAAATTGAAGAAATCAAGAAGAAGGAGGAGGAGCTCAAAAACAAAGAACTCGAGCTGAAGATATAGAAGTTGGAGATGGAGAACGAAAAGCTTGCTAAGAAGATGGAGCGGGATGCTGCAGAACGAGAAGTGAGCAAAGCTTATGTGGAGAAATTCATGCAAATGACGATGAGCAAGTTCAATGAGCTTGATAAGAAGAAGCCTGCTCCCGACTCTTGATCTTACACTTCTTATCTTAGCATCTTTTCTTAGCATTTCCATTTTTTTTATATTCCTTTTCATTTATAATTGTAATGCTCAAACCCAATGAATGAAAATGGAATCAGACTTAGACAATTCCTCATTGTCGAGTTCTGAGTTTTTATTGTGTACTAAAGTTGATATACACTTTAGTGTATTCAACGAACTTACATAAGTTTACTTTGGATTGGTTGTGAATGCCTGCTAATTTATTTGGGTGCTAAAATTTCTAGCAGACTCCTTGCAGCATTTACGTATATCTTAATCGAGAAATATTCCAGGGATATATTGAGGGGAAATTATCTAAAACCAATCCCTGCTACAATTAAGATGGATTAACTCTGAGTTAAACTACTAGTTTAGCATAGCTTTGTAGTTAAAAAAATATTTTTTTTGTAAAGCTCATATATTTTTCTTCTTAATTCAGCAAGTGATAGTAAGCTTTGATCGCACCAAAAAGGGGGAAATTGTTGGAAAATTATTCCTAAATCTCCCTTAGGATCATACTGTAAAAGGTTTTGTTGGATCTGATCACTGCTATTTCTAACAGATTAATTATAGAAACAGTGGCAAATAAATTTGTAAACCCTAAGGTTATCGATCCAGGGGAATTGTGTGGGGAAACTATCCTATGTACTAGCTATAATCCTAAGATTCATTGTTTGAGGAATCCGAAATCAGGGTTTTATAAAAGTAAAGAAAACAATGCAGAAAATTAAAGTAGTTTTGAAAGCAAATTTAAAGGAACACAGATTCTAAGGAAGAACTCTTATTATGGATGACATGTAGGAATCAATTAATTTAACAGGTGGAATACTGCAACAATGCTATATTTCCTTGTTTGGCAAATATAACCTAGATTACGAACTAGTGACTATCTCCGCTCGGTCTCAAAGTACACCAAATTAGTCAATCTGATAAACAAATCAGTTCAATTCCTACATCTAGTACATCTGTTTGGATAGTGTAGATCGTATCATGTATTCCTATTCCCACTATTAATATTCACCTCTCGGTCCTTCTATCAATAGCTAATAATCTAAATTAATCGTCATCTCTCGGTCCTTGAATTAATCTAGAATTATGAAATAAACACCTAATTAATTAATCCTAACATGCATCCATAATAATATCAACCCTTAGAACCCGCTAGGGTTTCTAGCCACTCATCGTAGATAGAAATCCAAAATAAAACATATTCAATTGAATAAAAGTAAAGAACTTACAAAAAATAAAGGGTTTCGTGTTTCCCAAGTCTTCAAACTCTAAAAACTGAATACTATGATAATGCCTACTGAAAAATTGAATTTAATAAGCTATTTATAGGGGTGGATGTGTATCCTATCAAATCTAGGGCTAAAGATATGAATAAATCCATTTTTCCTCGAATTTCCGCTCCAGCAGACAGCCTCGCGTCGATCGTGGCTGATCCACGTCGATCAACGTGGCTTCTTGGTTGGCGTTGATCGATGCCAATTGGCGTCTGTCGACGCAGCTTCTCGCCCCTTCTGCGCGGTCTCACGGTATTTGCCATAACTTCCTCCTCCGAACTCCGATTGACCCGATTCCAGTTGCGTTGGAGAGCTAAATCAAAGCATCATCCATTGCCATGTGCCAATAGCTCGAATTCCTCTTGTGGAAGAAATCTTCACTGCTACTCTTACACGTCACTGCTTTGGGAACGGATTTCTCGTGAACTTAGGCCTAAAACCCTGCAAAAACACCAAAATGCGCATAATACCACCTAATATAGACTCATGCATGGAATATATATATAAACTCAATAAAACTACATAAAATAGTAAAACATAATATAGATAAGCAAGTAAAATAATGAGCTTATCAAACCCCCCAAACTTGAACGTTTTATTGTCCTCAATCAATAGGCAAGAAAGAAATCAAAAGATCATGCGATTAGAGTGCAATGCCTCACAAGATTCATCACAGTCAAGAATCAAAAATCCACTACACACAAGCAATTTGAAAGAGACAGAAAATTCATCAACAGCGGAAGAACTCACAGGAAGTGTATCGCTCAACTCTCAAGTGTTTAAGGAATAGATGAAAGCACTCAACAACATGTATGAAGAAATTTCTACCATAGGCTTGCAAATTTTCTAATATCTCCACTGCTAGAATGTGCACACAAGTCTAGAATCAAAAAGGACTTTCATAAGGTTGTAATGTAGGCTTTTGTAAGGGGTAAGAAAATATGGCCAAGTGACTAAAATCAATCAAGTTTTTACTTCCTCAATCAATCCAAACCACCATCTAAGCTCATTCACCCTTCTCCTCAAATGTATCAACAAATACACAACCTTTTTTTTTTCTAGCTCATTTTGAATCTCTTATGCTCTTTACATAATTTAGTATTCTTTTCTTTTCAGAGAGCTTATGAGAATTCTAATTATTTCTTTGAGCTTCTTTTTCACACATCTTTTCACCACTAATTTATATTTTCTTATCTCCATATCACAATCATTCCACCCACATACCACAACTTAAGACATGAGTGAAACCATTACTTCTTTTTAATCTCATAGACAAGGAAAGAAAAATTTTGTATAGGCTCAAAATTGGCTAACTAGGGAAAATTCAATGTGAAGGGACAGTGTTTAGGGAATTGGGCTATCAAAGATGGCCTAAGATCATTTCATAAACTTGTGCACACTATGCAGTCTCAACACAGAAAATATGCAAGTTCTAGAGAAATAAAAACACACATGTGAATCTCACATCAAACGAAATAAAGGGTCAAAATTCTCACACAAGGGTTCAAAAATTTTCTTCCGCAGTCAATTTCAAATCAGCTCAATCAGCATGCAAGCACAAGTGTCAAATCAATCCTATCATGCGGTATTCTACATTCATAGGCATCTAACCACAATCACAATCAATTCAACTCAACCCTCAATCAATTCTAATCTCACAATCTCATTCGGGTTATTTCAAAACTCAAAAATTTTCCCCACAAAATAAAAATTTAAAATTTAAGGCAAAAATTTAAATACAGAAAGCAGAATAAATAAAAGATAGAATGTTCCATCTCTTGTCCACATCCCCCCAAACTTATTTCCAACTCGAAGAGTGGAATAAGTTTGAAAATCAGACAAAAGAGGGAACGATACCTGGTTGTTGATCTCAGACATCAACCTTTTATCCCCCGGATTCTTCGAACATTGCGCGGTGTGAAATAGTGGCTGTTGGCACTTCGCGTCGATTGACTTGAAGCCTTCTTGTCGATCCCTTCGTAGATCGAAGTGTATCACGCCGGTTGCTCGGCATCGATCGACGCCAGGCTGCGTCAATCGACATCGAACTGATCTCCAAATTTTTTTTTTCAATGCTGCAAAACAACTGTTAGCAAAGAAATAAAAGCAGAAATTCGAAATAATAAAAAAAAACGAAAATTGAAAGGAAAATACGGAAAATGTTGGGTTACCTCCCAACAAGTGCTTGATTTAACGTCGCAGCTCGACGATACCTCAAATTACTGCCAAGGAGGTCGGGTCCAGACTCGCCGACCTTTGGCATCCACCATGTAGACTTTCGGGTCTTTGATAATGGTGGTGAGCTCAGAAAAAGGTGGCGCAGTTGACACTGCTACCCTATCATTTCCTCGCTCCCACTCAATGGCAGCTGCTTCATCTTCTTCAAACTCATCCTCTTCTTCAGTAGTGGAGATTCGATTGCACTCCGCCTTCTTCTTGTTCTTGTCGATCACAAAGGTGATTCTCTCGTCATTTGCTTGGAGTGTGATCTCGCCGCCTCCACAGTCAATGAGAGCAACGCTAGTGTCGAGAAACTCACGCCCCAAGATCATGGGCATATTCTCGTCCTCCTTCATCTCGTGCACCACAAAATCTGCAGGAAAAATGAGATGGCCCACGCAAATGAGCACATCCTCTAGTATACCTTTCGGGCGGGACACAGACCGGTCCGCCATCTGCAGGGTGATCGTCGTGGGCCTCATCTCTCCGATGTTGAGACGCTTGTAGATGGAGTACGGCATCAGGTTGATACTGGCCCCAGTATCACATAGTACTCTCTCGAATGTGTGCCCCTCAATCTCAACCGGATTAGAGAAGCATCCAGGATCGCTTCTCTTGATGGGCACCTGCTTTTGAAGTAGCAGGCTGCACTGCTCGTGGATCTTCACCGTCTCATTCTCCTTGAACTGCTTCTTTCCACTCATCAGTTTTCGGAGGTATTTCATGTACCCCGGGATTTCCTTCAGTGCTTCGATCAGCGGGATGTTGATGCTGACCTTCTTCAGATTCTCCACAAATCTGGAGAACTTCTTGTCCTCTCTCTGCTTCGCGAACTGATGTGGGAATGGTAAAGGAGGGAGCTGATCTTCAGACTGCTTCAACTTCGTGCCACGGACAGACTTCGGCGTCGACCAACGTAGTGTGAAGTCGATCGACGAGCCTTTTTTTCTGCGTCGATCAACGTGGCAGGTCCGTCGATCGACGTGGATTTATCTCCTGTGCAATTTTGCTCCTTTTCGTCTCCAGAATCGTCTACAGCCATCTCGGGACCCTTGTAGCTCGTCCCAGACCTCAAAGTAACGGCTTTGCAGTCTTTTTGGGCCTTTGGGTTCACCTCCATTGCGCTCAGAAGCTGTCCAGCTTGTGTTGGTTGCCGAGTGTGGTGGCGATCTGGCTCAATTGTGTGTCCATCATCTGAAGATGTTTCGTCATCAGCTGCATGTGGTTGGCCATTCCCTTCACCTCGGTTTCTACTTTCCTAAACCGGTTATCCGAGCTCTTGATGAATTTCTCAAGCGTCTCCTCTAGCACGGATTTCTTCATTTCCACGATCTCTCCTCCAGTACCTGCATCAAAACCAGGCGGAGGGTGTTCTGCAGCAGAAGGGTTAGCATAGGAAAAACCAGGGTGAGATCGCCCATGGTTGTACTGATACCCTTGATTGCCTCGGTAGTTATTGTGATAACCACCGCCAATGTAGTTCACCTCCGTACCGGCAGTTCAAGACGAACTGCTTGCACCCCTGTTGATGTAGTCAGCCTCTACGGGTACTATGGCCATGCTTGGCTCTGCAACAGCTGCAACTTGTGATGTGCCCAATTTTTCAATCTCCTCCCAGAGCTTTTTCACCTCAGCGACCACGTCGAATTCTGGCTTTGTCTCGACTGCTTTGACTGGTAGCTGCCTATCAGTTGGCCATTGGTGGCTATTCAGCGCCATATCAGCCAGCAACCTCATACTCTCTGCACCACTTTTCTTCATCAGTATTCCTCCAGCAGATGCATCAACCAGCTCCTTCATGTGAGGGTTCAGTCCCTCATAAAAATGACACACTTGCATCTCCAGATCGATGCCATGTCCAGGACAGAGTCGTAGGAGCTCTTTGTATCTCTTCCAGGCCTCGAGTGTTTTTCCTTTGGCTCGCGTGTTCATGCACCTGCACAGGAAATAGGTAAATATCAGTTCAGCGTCGATCGACGTGGATTCACGTCGATCGACACAAAAGAGTGGTCGGCGTCGATCGACGAAAGGTGTCCGTCGATCGATGCTGCAAAGTGATCGATGTCGATCGACGCTAGGTGGCGTCGATCGATGCGAGATGTAGACTCGAAAACTCACACACGCACACGTACAGAAAATTAAAACTCAATCCAGCAAATCCTAGAATGAACTAGTAACAAGATAAAATCTAGCAACTTCCCGGCAACGGCGTCAATTTGATCACTGCTATTTCTAACAGATTAATTATAGAAACAGTGGCAAATAAATTTATAAACCCTAAAGTTATCGATCCAGGGGAATTGTGTGGGGAAACTATCCTATGTACTAGCTATAATCCTAAGATTCATTGTTTGAGGAATCCAAAATCAGGGTTTTATAAAAGTAAAGAAAACAATTCAGAAAATTAAAGTAGTTTTGAAAGCAAATTTAAAGGAACACAGATTCTAGGGAAGAACTCTTATTATGGATGACATGTAGGAATCAATTAATTTAACAGGTGGAATACTGCAACAATGCTATATTTCCTTGTTTGGCAAATATAACCTAGATTACTAACTAGTGACTATCTCCGCTCGGTCTCAAAGTACACCAAATTAGTCAATCTGATAAGCAAATCAGTTCAATTCCTACATCTAGTACATCTGTTTGGATAGTGTAGATCGTATCATGTATTCCTATTCCCACTATTAATATTCACCTCTCGGTCCTTCTATCAATAGCTAGACATCTAAATTAATCGTCACCTCTCGGTCCTTGAATTAATCTAGAATTATGAAATAAACACATGAATCATGAACCTAATTAATTAAACCTAACATGCATCCATAATAATATCAACCCCTAGAACCCGCTAGGGTTTCTAGCCACTCATCGTAGATAGAAATCAAAAATAAAACATATTCAATTGCATAAAAGTAAAGAACTTACAAAAAATAAAGGGTTTCGTGTTTCCCAAGTCTTCAAACTCTAAAAACTAAATACTATGATAATCCCTACTGAAAAATCGAATTTAATAAGCTATTTATAGGGGTGGATGTGTATCCTATCAAATCTAGGGCTAAAGATATGAATAAATCCATTTTTCCTCGAATTTTCGCTCCAGCAGACAGCCTCGCGTCGATCGTGGCTGATCCACGTTGATCAACGTTGCTTCTTGGTCGGCGTTGATCGATCCCAATTGGCGTCTGTCGACGCAGCTTCTCGCCCCTTCTGCGCGGTCTCACGGTTTTGGCCATAACTTCCTCCTCCGAACTCCGATTGACCCGATTCCAGTAGCATTGGAGAGCTAACTCAAAGCATCATCCATCGCCATGTGCCAATAGCTCGAATTCCTCTTGTGGAAGAAATCTTCACTGCTAATCTTACACGTCACTGCTTTGGGAACGGATTTCTCGTGAACTTAGGCCTAAAACCCTGCAAAAACACCAAAATGGGCATAATACCACCTAATATAGACTCATGCATAGAATATATATATAAACTCAATAAAACTACATAAAATAGTAAAAAATAATATAGATAAGCGAGTAAAATAATGAGCTTATCAGGTTCGAACCTTAGTAGTTTCGTCGATCAATTGCTGAATTCTAGTATAGTCTAGCAACTCTTGTAATGTCCTGTATAAGCTAAGTATCGAGTTGTAATAGATTAGTTTGCTAGAATCATTCCTAGCAGATTGTGACTGCTAGAGATATTAGCAGACGAAGAGATAGACTGCTAGAGATAACTGCGGTCAAGTGTTAAGGAGGGGATTGCTAAGGAAATAGCAATCCTATGTCAAAGGAAGAGACTGCTAGAATCAAGTACTCAACAGTCAGGAGAACAAGTAGCAGAATGCTAAAAGAGATTAGCATTTTCTAAAAGCAAAGTATAGTGGAATGCTGAAGGAGTCATCATTCGCTAGCATGTAGCAGATTGTTAAAGGCGATAGCAATCTGGGGTCAAAGGAACTAAGTGCTAAACATGAGCAACTGCTGAGCAGTCAGCAGTCAGCAGTCTGATACATGGTTTAGCAGATTGCTAGTAAGGCTTTGCAAGGCGAGATAGCTAACAACGACTGCTACACTACCGTTCTGACAGACGTACATTCAAAGGACAAAACTTTCCCGAAGTAGGTCAGAAAGTACTGTACGACGCTGAAAAGATTGGATAAAGTCGAACCACTCTTGGACAAATGAGTCGTTGTTTCTAACGGGTATGGAGATTCAAAGTATGAATCTCCAGGTATAAAAGACAAGTCCAGAAGTGAGAGACGACTACTGCTTCAACCACTGCCTACACTCGCAAACATCCTAAGTTAGAGATTCTTTTGAAAAAGTGAACTTGTGATAAAGTAGTCAGTTGAGAGCACGAGATAAAAGTGCATTCAAAGCTCTCAAATACCAGGAGTGTCTTTCATTGAATATCTGACCCTGCCTTTAAGAGATTCCTTGATTTCGGTCTAGAATCCAATCATTGGGATACCTTCCATCCTAGGAAGCATCCGGCAGTCACATCTCTGAATAGGGATTAACTCCGACGAGCGTATTACCGAAAACAGACAAGTTCAGGAGAGAACTTTAAATGCTCCCCCTAGCAGCGAATGACAAGTTTTACGAAGGTTAGCCCTTAACTTGGCCGGAGTTGCAGCTGACTGAGAAGAACGAATTAACGTAGGATAGTTTTGTAGTGGTCGGGTTGAAAGTTCACCGCATGCTACAAGTGAAAGGCGAATCCTTGTATTTCGTATACTTTCTTAGTGAAATTCTTAGCGTTTCGGCTAAGGAGTGGACGTAGATCTATTTGATCGAACCACTATAAATATTGTGTCTCTTTACTATTTTATTGATTTACTATTTCTCGTGTTTGTTTTTGCGCAACCAAGTTACTAGAGTATAACTTGAAGAAAACCTAGTCCTACCTTGAGCTAAAACTACTTTGATAAATGAGAACTTAAGTGAAAGTGAACGTTAATATTCCGCTGCATTTCGTGTGTGTTTGTTGTTTGTATTCACCACGACGACTCTGATCTAGGGACCAACAAGTGGTATCAATTTGACTACTGAAAAGTTCTTTGTTACTCCGTGATTCTATTCACGAGATTTGAGTTTCCAACTCATGTTAAACATTATGTGATTTTGTTTATATGCACGAGGCTGAAGTTTTATAGCTGAAGCTCTACTTTGGTGAATATTACTTTTCTAAGTAATATTCATAGCAGTCAGTTCCTGTTTTGGGAATCTGATTCTTACGGGAGTCTAGCCACCAAACTGAGTTCTTGAAAGAACGTGCAAACATCCAACCACTAGGAAGAAGGCTATAAGGTGCGTCCTCACTTCAACCTGAAGACTATGTCATCAAGGAGTTCCTAGGCGAGTGACAACAACAAACCGAAGGACGGAGTGCCGATGGACTGTTCATAGATAGTAAGGAGGCTTGTAACGAACTTAGTGGATACCTGATTAAGTTTGGAAGAGTGGAAGTAGGATTTTATGTCCGAACCACTATATTATTATGAGTTGTTTACTTGCTTTTATTTAAGATTCAACATACTTAGTTTCATCATACGTACTTTTAAAACATTCAATACTTGTGTATACTTGTGAAACTTACTTCATAACCTATTTGAGCCCGAAACTGAGTTTCAGTCAGTTTTAGAGAACAAGTGCAAGATCAAACTTACTTTCCGCTGCACATTATATTTTCTTTTATTTTGGGACCAACACTCACTAATAAAATACAAATTTCTTCTATCTCTTACCGCATTGATTATTGTGCTCATTTCCAAGTAGACTAATTAAGAGGGACATAAGGAGTAATAGAGAAGAATTTGAAGCTGCTCAAGCAGTAGCGAACGCGTTGAGTGCTCACATAGTGGAGCTTCTTTCTCTTTTTATTTATTTATTTATTTTATTTTTTTAAAGTTTTTTTTTGAAGTTACAAATTAGAGCTTAATTGTATTGTTATTAAACCTAAGAAATCAACAATATTAGTTATATGATTACTATGTTTGTGATTTAAATACTACTAAGATTCGACAACAGGAATTTCTAGATACTATATTTCTTAACCTTGGCAAATTCATTTTAATTCGAACTCTTATCATTTCCATAAATATTAGCAACTAACAATTTCAATATCTAAAAGAAATAGATATTACAAAATCAGAATACTTAAAATATATATAGGTAAAATTCATCGAGTAAGGTGAATTTTAATAATGCAACAATTCAATAAATTTATTATAAATCAGATTCTATATGATTATATTAAGAATTGAGAGATACATGTTTATGCCTTTTGAGATAAAAATGGGAGGGAAATAATTAGACCAGATAATTCTTATCTCAAAATTTCTCTATATTCCACTTAAAATATGTTGGGTCATTACCCATTTTGGTGAGCCTTGACCAAGCAGCTCATTAGGGCAAGTCCATTAACTAAATAAAATTACACAATATGTGTGGTGTGTGTAATTGTGTTGTTACGAATTTGGACGACTAAAATGATCAAACACAAACAAGAACACACTGATATACGTGGTTCGGCAATTGCCTACATCCACAGAGAGTTATACTATGATTTTATTGCTGGACGAAATTGGCTACAAGATTACACACAGAAAAACCAGAACATCTCTGCAACTCTCTTTCTCAGCTGAATGAAGAAGATGAATTCTGAAAACTGTAACTGCTGCTAATTGTAACAGACTTCACCAACAGCTATATTCTATCTCCCAACTAACTTCCCAGATCTCAACACGTGTCACCAATCTATCTGGTTACTTATAAAAACGTAAACTCCAGAAATACAACTTCAACTTCTCACCACTCAGACACAAACTAACTTCACAACACTTCAACAAATCAGAACTCCAACATGCACAAACTTCAACATGCATGAAACTCTAACATGCATGAACTTTAACATGCATGAAGTCATATCACTTCAAATCTCCCTCCTGACTTCATGTATGGCCGAATCACCAAACATGTCCATCACAGTACTTCCCTCAAGCTAGTTCCATTACAGAACGCACAAGCTGATTACCAGAAACAGCAAATTCCCATTAGTTCCAAGCAATATTGAAACTTTGGTCTTGGAATCACTTTTGTCAGAGCTTCAGATTCTGAGTCCTCCTTTCTTTCAAACATCAAGCCAAGATGTAAAGTACCTTTAAGATACCTCAAGATTCCTATCAGAGCATTCCAGTGATGTCTTCCAGGACATGACATGAATCTACTTGTCATGCTAACCGAGTAACATATATCACGCCTTGTACATATCATCATGTACATCAAACTCCCTACTAAACTTGCATAAGGTACTTGATCCATATACATCACCTCATCTTCAGTGTTTGGCTTCATTGCTTCACTCAATTTTGTGTCTGCACTCAGAGGTAAAGCAAGAGATCTATGCTATCTCATGCCAAACTTCTCAATGACCTTGAGTAAGTATTCTTCCTGCTATAGCTTTAATCTCCCAGCTGATCTTTCCCTCTGAATGTCCATCCCCAAGATCCTAGATGCTTCACCTTGATCTTTCATGTCAAACTCTGCCTTCAAGTCAGCTTTGACTTGCTTAATATCAGATATATGCTTCCCAGCTAGAAGCATATCATCTACATATAAGAGTAAGTACACCAGACTAGAATCACAACCTTGCTTCAGGTAGACACACTTGTCAAACTTAGACCTGTTGAAGCCAATCTTTAACATATGAGCATCAAACCGTTTGTTCCACTGTCTCGGACTTTGTTTCAGCCCAAAAAGTGATTTCTGCAGCAAACATACTTGATCTTCCTTTCCAGGTTCAGCAAACCCTGGTGGATGATCCATATAAATGATTTCCTCTAATTCACCATGTAGAAACGTCGTTTTAACATCCAACTGATGTAGCTCAAGATCCAACTGTACCACAATAGCTAAAAGGATCCTAATTGAGCAATGTTTGACAACAGGTGAGAACACCTCAGTGTAATCCACTCCCTCCTTTTGAGTAAAGCCTTTTGCAACTAATCTTGCCTTGTATCTCACTTGTGGTGGATCTGACTTCTCAATCTTTCTTTTGAACACCCATTTGCAACCAACTACTGATTGAAACTTTGGTTTATCTGCAAGGATCCATGTTTCATTCTTTCTTAGTGATTGCATCTCTTCAATCATAGCTTCCTGCCAAAGTGTACTTTCTGAACCAGTGCATGCTTCTTCAAATGTATTTGGCTCTGTATCTTGCAGCTTCTCTGCAATAATTAGGCTTAGATAAATGGCATCTGCTTCTGAAAATCTTCTAGGAGGGTGGATCTCCCTCCTCACTCTGTCTCTTGCCAACCAGTAATTTGTTAGAGTTGGCTGTCTGTTGATGTCAGACTTTTCTGTACCAGAAGTTTTAGGTTTTTGTTCTTCAACTTCAGGTTCATCCTTAACATCCTTGAAATCATATGTTGTTTCAGATGTTTCTTCAGATACTACACCCTTATCTTTCCTCTGCAAATAAGGCATCACCAGCTCATTAAATGTAACATCCCGGCTAGTAATGACCTTTTGTTGGTTTGGCTCTATGCACCATAACCTATATCCTTTTGTGCCAGAAGGATAACCAAGCATAATGCACTTCAAAGCTCTGGGAGCTAACTTATCTTGCCTAGTATGAACATAAGCAAGACAACCGAAAGGTCTCAAATAAGAGTAATGTGGTTTCCTGCCATACCACAACTCATCTGGAGTTTTGAGCTCCAATGCAGTAGATGGAGACTTGTTTATCAAGTGACAGGCTGTAGCCAAAGCCTCACCCCAAAACCCCTTCGACAAACCAGATCCAAGCAACAAACACCTCACCCTTTCTAAAAGGGTTCTATTCATTCTTTCAACCACTCCATTTTGTTGTGGGTTGTATGGTGTGGTTTTATGTCTCTTAAATCCCTTTTGTCTGCAAAAGGAATCAAACTCTTCACTCAAGAATTCCATGCCATTATCAGTTCTTAGGCATTTTATCTTCCTTCCCTTTTCATTCTCAACTAGATAGGTCCATTCCTTAAATTTCTGAGCAGCTTCATCTTTTATTTTCAAGATATGAACCCACACTCTCCTGCTGTAATCTTCAACTATGGACAGAAAATATCTTCCTGCACCAAGAGTTTCTGTCCTAGATGGCCCCCACAAATCAGCATGTATGTAGTCGAAAGGCTGGCTGCTTCTCCTTTGACTTGGTTTGAATGGTAACTTCTTGCTTTTGGCTAATATGCACTCCTCACAGCTGCTAAGATCATGTTCAGCCTCATAGGTGATTAGCCCTTGCTTCTTTAGTTCAACCAAACCTCTGTGACTGATATGTCCAGTCCTCAGGTGCCAAAGCTTGCAATCCACAGCCTTGACAACCCCAGATTCTCCACAAATTGTTTCTGCAAACAGGTAGTATATGCTTTTCAACCTCTTTCCTTTCAGCACCTCAACACCTTTCTTACAAACTACAATGGTGCCTCCATCTCCAACAAACCTGAAACCCCTTGCTTCAAGTGTACCCAAGGATATAAGATTCCTCTGAATTTGAGGGATGAACATCACATCTGTTAGAGTTTTGACTTCTCCCTTATGATTTTGGATTTTGACTGATCCAACACCTTCAATCCTACAAATGTGATTATTCCCAAGCACCACAGTGCCCATATCATTCAAGGTTTGGTCCAGAAACCATTCCTTCCTCGGGCACATATGGAAGGAACATCCTGAATCAAGGATCCAAGAATCATCTCCAACAGCCTCCCTTACATTGAGAATCACATCTGTTACATCTTCGGTTGAACTTACAAGATTGGACCCTCTTTGTTGATAGAGATTCTTTTGCTTCAACACACTACAGTCCCTAATTAGGTGGCCCGGTTTCTTACAATAGTGGCACACTCTAGACTCCTGAAAATTACCAGGAGCCCTTGCTTCTTGCTGCTGTGAAGCCTTATAAGGCTTCTTCTGAATATATGTTTGTTTGTAATCCTTCCCTTGATTGGATTGAATCTCTCTTGATTTGCTCCTTTGTTAAAGGTCTGATTCTTCTTTTGAAAACTACTTTTCTGACCCTTCTTGATGTACAGCCCCATTCCACTCTGATCATTTCTAACAACCACTGAATATTCTCCATTTCCTTTTGTTTGATGGCTGATAGCACATCCTCTAAAGATATTCCCTTTGATCTTCCATACACCATAGCATCCTTCACACTTGAGTAGGATTTAGGCAATGCATTTAGGAGGTGTATGGCCTTATCTTCATCATCGATCTCTACCCCAATACCTTCAAGCTCATCCACAGCCTTGTGGAAGTCATCAAATTGATCTAGCAGGTTTCTTTCATCATTAAACTTGAAACCATAGAGTCGTTGCTTCATATAAATTATGTTGGCTATAGATTTAGTCATGTATAGCTTCTATAACTTCTTCCATATGTCTGCAGCAGTCTTCTCCTTGGAGACCTCACGCAGTACCTTGTCATCCAAACTAAGGAGTAGAGTACTCATGGCATTCTCCATTAACTTGGCCTTCTTATCAGCTGTCTCTCCAACAAACGCTTTGTCAGAGTCGGGCAGAAGGGCATCCACCAGTCCCTCTTTGGTGAGTATAGCTCGAATCTTTATTTTCCATAATTCAAAATCATTCTTCCCCGAAAACTTATCAACTTCAAATCGACTTAACGCCATAACAATCAAACACAGATAATTCACAAAACCCAGAAATTTTCAGAAAATACAAAATTGAATCAGAGAGTTCCAATCATGCAAATTCCACACAATTCGCAATCAAATGAGCAGCAGGTCTAAATTTCCCAAACCAGAATACGAAAATCCCATAAAATCCAAGAATAAGACTACTCGATGTCTTATTAGTCACAAACAAAACAGAAATAATCACAGGGGGCAGAATTTCTTCAAAGAACCTCGCTGCTGCTCACACGAACTCTGCATAACAATTTCTCAATCCCAGAATTTGATCATCCTCGCTGCTTTCCCACAGACGGTGCCACTTTGTTACGAATTTGGAGGACTAAAATGATCAAACACAAAGAAGAACACACCGATATACGTGGTTCAGCAATTGCCTACATCCACGGAGAGTTATACTATGATTTTATTGCTGGACAAAATTGGCTACAAGATTACACACAGAAACACAAGAACATCTCTGCAACTCTCTCTCTCAGCAGAATGAAGAAGATGAATTCTGAAAACTGTAACTGCTGCTAACTTTAACAGACTTCACCAACAACTATATTCTATCTCCCAACTAACTTCCCAGATCTCAACACGTGTCACCAATCTATCTGGTTACTCATAAAAACGTAACCTCCAGAAATACAACTTCAACTTCTCACCACTCAGACACAAACTAACTTCACAACACTTCAACAAATCAGAACTCCAACATGCACAAACTTCAACATGCATGAAACACTAACATGCATGAACTTTAACATGCATGAAGTCATATCACTTCATGTGTAGCTGCGCCAATTCAGAGAAAAAGGAGAGAAGGTTGCTGCCCTTCGTAAAAAAGAATAGAGAAAAACTGGGAGTGAGAACGACAAGAAAAAAAAGGAAGAAGGAAGAGAGAAGAAGAGGTGTTGGATCTTCATCTTCACAACTTTGCGTCTTCAATTTGGTGATATCTTTCTCATAGCCTCTAATCTTTATTTTATTTGGTAAACTTAGATTGTGATCTAGAGAGTTTATTGTGAATCCACCAATTGATTGATGAGGGTTTTATTGCTAGCCAAGATAGGTGATGTCTTGAGGTTTTGTTGATGTTAATGGTGAACCTCTAGTGTGGATTGCTAGGGAGAATATTTGTGTACCCATTATTTATATCGTGGAGGTTTGTTGAGGTGGATTCTAGCCCGTGATTTTTCCCTTCATCTTGGAGGGTTTTGCATGTTAAAAAAATCGTTGTCCTCTTTACTGCTTCTTGGTTTGTTTCCTTGCATTGGTGCCTTGGTTGATTTGTCTTGTTTGGTTAATCTCATTTTGCACACAAGATACTGTTGGCTTGATTGTTTTGTTATCTCCACAATGGTGTTTATCCCCAACAAACTGGTATCAGAGCACTGGTTGGGTTGTGGAAAGAAATTGGAGAATTTGTGTATTTAAATGGAGGAGCAAAATTCCTTTCGGATGATGAAATTGAACTTTGGGAATTATGCTATTTGGAAGAGAAAAATGTTAGACTTACTTTATTGCAAAGATCTTTTTTTGCCGGTGTTGGGCAAAGAAAAGACAACAGATAAAAGTGATGAAGATTGGACTATATTGCACATGAAAGCTTCCGCTACGATTAGGCAATGGGTAGATCCCAATATATTCCATCACATAGCAGAGCAAACCAAAACGGGTGTTTTATGGAAAAAGTAGGAGGCACTGTATGCGAAAAACACTTTCAGAAACAAAGCACTACCCATCAGGAGACTTGTGAATTTGAAGTTCAAGGATGGGAAAAGTATGACTGGGCATACTAGTGACTTTGTGGGGTTAGTGAATCAGTTGACCGGTATGAAGCTTAAGCTTGAGGATGAACTACAAGCACTCTTACTTCTGGGGTCTCTACCGGATAGTTGGGAAACATTGGTGGTCTCATTGAGTACTTTTGCTATAGGTGGAACTTTAACCATGGAGATGGTTAAAGACAGTTTGCTTAATGAAGATGCAAGAAGAAAAGAAAGAGATGAATCTTCTTTTGATGTTCTAGTTTCTCAAAAGCCGGTGAGACGTGGGAGAAGTAAAGACAGATATCCACAAAGACATGGTAAACATGATGCATCCAGGGGAAAGTCTAAGAACAGAAAAGACATTCGATGTTTTCACTACGACAAGCCGGGTCACATGAGGAATAAGTGCAGGATTTTGAAAAGGGAACTTGCAGAAGGCAAAAGAGAGGAGAATGAGACTAATACAGTTCGACAAGATGGTGATGTCGTGATTGTCTCTGATGACAGTTGTGTTAGTTTGGTGTGTCAGGATAGTGATTGGGTCATTGATTCTGGTGCATCTTTCCATGTTACTCCTCATGATGATTTCTTTAGTTCGTACTCTTCTGGTGATTTTGATAATGTCAAGATGGGAAACAGTGATGCTTCAAAGATTGTGGGTATTGGAGAGTTTTGCTTGGAGACTAATCTTGGGATAAAGTTGGTGCTGAGGGACTTGAGATATGTCCCAGATGTCCGTCTCAATTTGATTTCAGTTGGTAAGCTAGATGATGATGGTTATTGCAACTACTTTGGTGAAGGTAGATGGAAGCTCACCAAAGGGTCACTGGTTGTTGCAAAAGGAAAGAAGACGAATACAATCTATGTCACACAAGCAAAGTAGTGTAAGGGAAAGACAAATGTGATTTAGAAAGGTGTCAACATTGACTTTTGGCACAAGAGACTTGGCCATGTGAGCGAGAAGAGCCTGCAGATCCTCGCCCGGAAGCAACTCCTCCCAAGTTTGCAAGGTACACCTCTGAAAACTTGTCTTGATTGTATTGCTGGAAAGACAGATAGAGTTGCATTTCATACTTATCCTCCACATAGGAAATCAAATATTATTTATTTGATTCACATTGATGTTTGTTTTATGTGAGATAAAAATTTTGGAGGTGTTGTTTATTTTGTAACCTTTATTGATGACCACTCAAGGAAAGTTTAGACCACGACTCTAAAAACCAAAGACCAGGCTTTTGATGTCTTCAAGGAGTTTCATGTCAGAGTTGAAAGAGAAATTGGAAAGAAGCTGAAGGCAGTTAGAGCAGATAATGGGGGTGAATACAGAGGGCCGTTTGAGAGCTATTGTAGAGCTCATGGGATTAGGCTTGAGAAGACTCCACCCAAGACACCACAGTTGAATGGTGTAACTGAGAGGATGAACAGAACAATTTAAGAAAGAATCAGATGTATGCTTTCACATGCTAACCTTCCCAAGAGTTTTTGGGGGGAGCCTATGCGTATTGCAGTTGACTTGATCAACCTTTCTCCAGCTACTGCTCTAGATGGTGATGTTCCTGACAGAGTTTGGAGTGGAAAAGATGTGTCATATGATTATTTGAGAGTGTTTGGCTTTAGGGCTTTTGTTCATGTTCCCACAGATGAGAGATCAAAGCTTGATGACAAGGACAAAGAGTGTATCTTCTTGGGTTATGGTCACGAGGAGTTCGGTTACAGGTTGTGGGATCCAGTGAATAAGAAGATTGTGAGAAGTAGAGATGTTGTATTTCTAGAAGATCAGTTTGGTGACGACTTTAATAAATAAAATACTTCTAGTTCCTCTAGTGAGATTCCAGTCAGATTGGATTAAACTCCTTCACCCCTAGTAGGTCATGATGACGAGGGAGACATGTAACAAGAGGGTGGTAATGGTGTTGATGAGCAGCCTCCAGTTGATGATGTTGAGCCAGTTAGAGAAGAACAACCACCACCACCAGTTGAGACAGTAGTGAGGAGATCCGCTCAAGAGCGTCAACCTTCAAAGAGATATAGAACTAGTGAGTATGTGATGCTCACAGATGGTGGAGAGCCCGAAAGCTATCAAGAAGCTATTGATCATTAAGCAAAGGATGAGTGGTTGAAAGCCATGCAAGATGAGATGCGATCCTTGCATGAGAACCGCACTTATGAGTTGGTAAAACTACCTAATGGCAAGAAAGCACTGAAGAATAGGTGGGTTTACAGGTTGAAGTATTCTGAAAATAGCTCACAACCATGGTACAAAGCAAAGTTGGTTGTGAAAGGATTCAGTCAGAAGAAATGTGTTGATTTTGATGAGATATTCTCTCCAGTTGTGAAAATGAGCTACATTAGAGTTGTTATTGGTTTGGCAGCTCACTTGAATTTGGAGATAGAGCAGCTTGATGTCAAGACTGCATTCCTTCATGGGGATTTAGATGAGGAGACCTACATGGAGCAGGCAGAAGGCTTTGAGGTCAAAGGGAAAAATAGTCTAGTTTGTAAGCTCAGAAGAGTTTGTACTGGTTGAAGCAAGCTCCAAGGCAATGGTACAAGAAGTTCGACTCATTTATGATGGGTCAGGGGTATACCAGAACATCTTCTGATCACTGTGCGTTTGTGAAGAGATATTCTGATGATGATTATATTATTCTGCTGTTATATGTGGATGACATGTTGATTGTTGGTCATGATGCTAGCAAGATTGAGAAGTTAAAGCAAGATTTAGGCAAGTCTTTTGCAATGAAAGACTTGGCCACTGCGAAACAGATTCTTGGCATGAAGATAACCCGTGACAGGAAGAATGGGAAACTTTGGCTATCTCAGGAGCGCTATGTTGAAGCCGTACTTGAGAGGTTCAACATGAGCAAGGCTAAGGTTGTATCTACTCCACTTGCAGGTCACTTCAAACTTTCTGTTAAACAGTGTCCTACGAGCGAGAAGGATAAAGAAGAAATGAGCAAAGTTTCATATGCCTCAGCAGTCGGTAGTCTGATGTATGCCATGGTTTGCACGAGGCCAGACATTGCTTATGCAGTTGGAGTAGTGAGTCGTTTTCTCTCAAATCTTGGAAAGGAGCATTGGACCGCAGTTAAAAAGATTTTCAGATACCTCAGAGGCACTTCTAAGGTATGTTTATGTTTTGGTACTTGTGAACCGAATCTGGTTGGATATACAGATTCAGATATGGCAGGTGATGTCGACTCCAGGAAGTCCACTTCGGGGTTCTTGATGACTTTTGCAGGGGGAGCTGTCTCTTGGCAGTCCAAGTTGCAAAAGTGTGTTGCTCTATCTAGTACTGAAGCTGAGTATATAGCCATCACAGAAGGTTGCAAAGAAGCTATGTGGATGAAGAAGTTCTTGGAAGAACTTGGTCTTGAGCAGGAGAAGCTGATTGTCTATAGTGAAAGTCAAAGTGCTATTTATCTCTCTAAGAATTCAACATTCCATTCGAGATCCAAGCATATTGATATCAGACATCATTGGATTCGTGACGAGCTTGAGAAGAAGAAGTTGAGTTTAGAGAAGATCCACACAAGTGAGAATACTGCAGATATGTTTACCAAGTCTTTAACCAAGGAAAAGTTCGAGGCTTGTATGCGAGGAGCGGGCTTGCTAGAGCCCACAAAATGAAATGACAGGGGAGAATTGTTGGGTCATTATCCATTTTGGTGGGCCTTGACCAATCAGCCCATTTGGGCAAGTCCATTAACTAAATAAAATTACGCAATATGTGTGGTGTGTGTAATTGTGTAGCTGCGCCACTTCAGAGAAAAAAGAGAGAAGGCTGGTGCCCTTCGTGAAAAAGAATAGAGAAAAACAGAGAGTTAGAACGACAAGAAAAAAAGGAAAAAAGAAGAGAGAAGAAGAGGTGTTGGATCTTCATCTTCACAGCCTTACTTCTCCAATTTGGTGATACCTTTCTCATAGTCTCTAATCTCTATTTTATTTGATAAACCTAGATTGTGATCTAGAGAGTTTTATTGTGAATCCATCAATTGATTGATGAGGTTTTATTGCTAGCCAAGATAGGTGATGTCTTGAGGTTTTGTTGATGTTATTGGTGAACCTCTAGTGTGGATTCCTAGGGAGAATATTTGTGCACCCAATATTATTGATATAGTGGAGGTTTGTTGATTTGGCTTCTAGCCCGTGGTTTTTACCTCATCTTGGAGGGTTTTCCACATTAAAAATATCGGTGTCCTCTTTACTGCTTTGTGGTTTGTTTCGTTGCATTGGTGCCTTGGTTGATTTGGCTTATTTGGTTAATCTCATTTTGCACACAAGATATTATTGGCTTGATTGTTTTGTTATCTCCACATTGGTGTTTATCCCCAACAAAATATTATAAAACATTACAATTCATATTGTAGTGTAGAATTATTCATATTTTTCTTAATCACTTATTCCTACTCGTCTCTACAACTCTACAACATAAAAAAAAATAATGAAAACATTTATTCATCAATTAATTATTAAACAAAACATCTTCTACTAAATTTTTTATAAATTATATTCATATTTAATATATATATATTTTTCCATAACTTTGATAAATCTATATATCTTATAAGTAAAATTAGTTATGAATTAAGAATAAAGAAATAAAACGAATTATTTAAAAAACAAAATTGAAAAAGTAGCTATTTATATTTATGTTATAAGAGGAGGGATCATGTAAAAAAACATACCCATGTGAGAAAAAAGAATGAATCATGTCCATCAGATCTAAAAAAATCAATGGTTGATATTGAATCAAGCAACAACTAAAATGCTATCAAGCAACAAAATAATCAAGCAACAACTAAAGCACAATCAAGCAACATTGCAATCAACCAACGACCTGAATACAATCAAGCAATGTCGTGAATGCAATCAAGCATCTTTCTAACTTTCTCATGTTAAGAGTTTTCTCACTGGATCCGCTCCCTATGTTATAATATATATAAAGATTTAAATTAAAAGTAGCTATTTATTTATTTGAAAGTCGAGCCCCATATACCTTCGCTCCTTTGCTCAAATTATACCTTGAGAATGAGATCGCAACTTCAAACCATTTTTTCTCTATAAAATTGGTGCTCATGAATCATCCCCAAACCGAATATTGAACACACTTGCATAAAAGTCATTTTCTTGTATATACTAGTCCAATTAAAACATTTTCTTATTGTAAGTAGGTTAGATAATATCAATGTTAGATCTAAAAGATTTTAGTAAGGGGTCCTGAATTTTTTTATCTTTTAACTTCAATCTCTTCATATTAATTTTTTTTTCTCATTTTTTTTCATCTTTTCAAAAAATATTTGTTAGGATCTAAGGTTTGCAGGCCCATTAACCCGCCTGTTGCACCACCGGACTCCGACCTAGCCCAGATCGGACTAGGGTTCCACGATCGGACTGCTTCCGACCTTCGAGCTTGATCTCCACGATCCAGAACCCCTCGAAATCCTCGGATTTGAGTACCTCAGCCGCCACACTTAGAAGGAACGGGAGGATTGGCTCAGATCTTACCGTCTGAGAGCCCCAAGCCTTCCTCTGGCCAAAGGAGTTGCGGGAACACGAAGGCCACGACAAGAACACTCTCAAGCACTCACTCTAACCTCAGATCACTCACAGAAACACTTAGGGTTGAAGAGAGAAGGAGGAGAGAACACAGAGAAAGAGAGAGAGCGGCGCGATTAGGTTTAGGGCTTTCTTCTGATTGTGAGAGAAAATGGGTCACATCCCTTATATAGTAAACTATAGTAACCGCCCCGCATAACCGTTTAGCCCGAACCAGAACACTACCCGGTATCCAATCCATAAACCAAACCAAATGAAATGGGCTCGGGATAAGAAAGCAGATGGGCTGGAACAGATAAGTAGCCCAAGAAAAGCATGGCCACATATTCCTACATTCTCCACCTTGGTCATGGTTGCTTGGGGCTAGCTCTTATTGGTTGTCATCATCGTCGGTTGCCTAGCAATTCATGTACTAGGACTTTTGAGTGTGGGTATGGCTAAGGTACACATTCACAGAGGAGATGTACCTACAAGGTTAGACAATACCCAAGATAAGTAATGGAAGTAACAATGAGTTATACACACCATTACACAATTCATATTAGCACAAGTCACATAAACACATGTAATTAAACTCATATTAACTATGAACTTGCACATGAGCAATATAGTTGGTTACACAAAGTAAAGCAGAGTAGTAAATTTGAAAAAGAAAACAAAATGAAACACTGAGCCAAGTTAAGCATTTTAAAAATTTAAAATTTTCTGGCAAGACATGAACTTTTCATATGGAAGACACTTAGTTCCCATGTCTGCAGGATTGAACTCAGAAGCAATCTTTTTCAAGTAGATAATCTCTCTTTCTACTACATCTCTTATGAAATGAAACCTAACATCTATGTGTTTAGTTCTGTCATGAAACACATGATTTTTACAAAGTTGTATAGCAGATTGAGAGTCAGAGTATATAATAGGATTCTCACTAAGGAAATTAATTTCAGAAAGCAATCTTTTAGCCAAATAGCTTCCTTAAAAGCATCAGTCATGGCAATATACTCAGACTCAGTAGTAGACAAATCAACAACTGGTTGAAGGTGAGATTTCCAACTTATGCATGCATCACATAATGTAAACACATAGGATGTTGTTGACTTTCTATTATCCCTATCATTAGCATAATTAGAATCAACATATCCAACCAGTTTTACAGACTTAGAGCATTTAGAAAATCTCAATCCAGTGCTTTGTGTGTGCTTTAAGTATCTAAGTAACCATTTAAGAGTTTCCCAGTGAGGTTTACCTGGATTTTACATGTATCTGCTCAATAAGCTAACACAATAGGCAATATCAGGTCTTGTACTGACCATTAGATACATCACAGAACCAACAGCATTAATGTAAGACATGTTTTTTATTTCATTTATCTCAGTATCAAATTTAGGACATTGGTCCTTGCTTAATAGGAAATGAGATGCAAGAGGGACATTAACAGGCTTGGCAGATTCCATTGAGAACTTAGCAAGAATCTTGGTGATGTAAGCAGATTGATTTAGAAACAGGCTCAACTTAGACCTATCTCGGATAATGTCCATACCTAATATCCTTCTAGCATTACCCAAGTCTTTTATTTTAAAATATTTGCAAAAGTGATCTTGAACATGCTTCACAGTTTTCATGCTTGGACTAATAATAAACATATCATCCACATAAAGAAGCAAGAAAGTGGGCAAATTATTTTCTGACTTAAAATATAAGCAATGATCATGGACACTCCTTTCAAATTTCAACATTTTCATGATTGAATCAAACTTAAGATTCCACTGTCTAGGAGATTGTTTCAAGCCATGCAAAGCTTTCTTTAAAAGACACACATAATCAGGATGATTAGGATCAGTAAAACCCTCAGGCTGTTTCATGTATATGCTTACATCAAGATCACCATATAAGAAGGCAGTTGTGACATCCATTTGAACAAGTTCCCAATCAAAATGAGCATCTAATGCAAGCATTATCCTAATGGTAGTGAACTTGACAACTGGAGCAAATATTTCAGAATAATCAATACCTTCTTTTTGGGTAAATCCTTTTGCAACTAACCTAGCCTTATACCTAATGTTTTTACCATCATGTTTAATTTTATACAACCATTTACAGTCTACAATAGACAGGTTGGAAGATCTAGGAACTAAGGACCAGGTTTTGTTCTCCTGAAGGATGTTTATTTCATCTTCCATAGCAGCCAGCCACATTTTAGAATTACTGGATTGCATAGCCTGTTTAAATGTCTTAGGTTCATTTCCATCAAGTTCTTCAAAAAATTTAAGGCATGCATGGTTAATTCATATTCATTATACCTTCTATTGGCAGTCACTTGCCTCTTAGGTCTATCTCTTATCAAGTTATACTCAGACAGAGAGTTAGAGGTGGAATCAGAAGCTCCACCTTGCTTAGAATTATCATGACACTCATTATTAACATCATCAGAAGACATACAATCAGATACAAGATGGTTATGATGATTAGGTTCAACTTCTTCCTCTTGAGTGTCATTATGGTCTAGCTTAGGAGGCTCCACCTCATTAGGAGTATCCTCATGCATAGTGCTGAGCAGAGAACTCGTGAGACAGGGGAATTCATTTTCATTAAAGGTTATATCTCTACTTAGTATGACTTTATAGTCTAAATCTTTTACATCCCATACCCTATAACCTTTAGTACCCTCTGGATAGCCTAGGAACACACATTTCCTAGCTCTGGGGTTAAGCTTATCCCCCTTTTGATGTATGTAAGCAGCACAACCAAAAACTCTCAAATTTGACAGGTCTAGAGGTTGATTAGAGAAGACAGATTCAGGGCATTTCCCCTTTAAAGGAACAGAGGGAGATCTGTTAACTAGATAGGTCGCAGTCATGACTGCTTCACCCCAAAATGATTTATCAAGACCACTAGTTGACATTATGCACCTGACTCTATCTAGGATTGTCCTATTCATCCTTTCGGCTACCCCATTTTGTTGGGGAGAATAGGGACAGTCCTATGACGTCTAATCCCATTATCTTCACAAAGATCATTCATTTGATTGTTACAAAACTCTAGACCATTATCTGTTCTTAAACTTTTGATTTTTCTACCTGTTTGGTTTTCTATTAAAGTTTTCCAATTTTTAAAAACAGAAAACACTTCAAATTTGTGACTCATCAAGAAAACCCAAACCTTCCTAGAAAAATCATCTATAATGGACAGGAAATACCTCTGGTGGGCTCACTAGAGGGCCCCCATACGTCTGCACGAAGATACTCTAATATAGAGGAGCTTTTAGGAGAATTAGGAGGGATATGGTTGGGGAAGGACACTCTACTTTGTTTACCTAGAACACAGTGTTCACAAAATGGCAAAGCAGTGACATTATATGAGCCAAACACACCTTCCCTTTTTAATATTTCTAAGCCTTTATCGCTCATGTGGCCTAACCTCCTATGCCATAGGTTAGAGACATCATTTTCAGAAGATTTCAGAGCATTAGCATAAGACTTAGGTTAAGTTTTACACACATAGAGGTTATTCCTTTTATCTGCTTTAAAGATAACTAGGGATCCCTGCATAATTTTCATAACCCCTTTACCCCACCTCCCTTCTAAGCCATCTTCTTCTAGGGCAGCATAGGAAAGCAAGTTAAAACATACATCTGGCACATATCTAACATTCTTCAGAGTATAGGTACAGCCATCAAAGAAATTGAGTTTGATATTACCTATTCCCTCTACTCTACACTTCTTCTCATTAGCAAGCAAGATAAGCCATTCTCAACAGGTTTCAGACAGGTGAAGTGCTGTTTGTGTGGTTTGATATGAAAAGTGCACCCAGAATCAATTATCCATTCAGAATCACAGAACTTTTTGAGAGCATGTATAGGCTGAGGGAAGGGCATTAAGACAATCAAATTCAGAAATCGTGAATACATCACCCATGTTTTCTCCTTTAGCAGTGTTCACATTAGAACCACTTGATTCACCCTTTTCCCTTTTTGGTTTATTACATTATTTTATATAATGCCCATATTCACCATAGTTGTAGCACTTCCTTCCTCTAGACCTAGATTTAGACCTGTTTCTATTGTCATATTGGTTTCTCCTACAATCTCTAGAGCCATTATTGTCACTACTTCTACCCCTGTCATTTCTGGTTTTAGATCTACCCCTAATGTTCAAGATCTCATTGTTATTATTACCCCTGTTTCTACTTCTACCCCTTTTTAGGTCCTGCTCTTTGCTCTTTAAACCACTCATAACAGTTTCAAGGTTAACTGGATCCCTACCATATTTAATTGTTGATTTTACATCATTATATGAATCTGGGATTGCATTTAGCAGGGCAATTGGGGCATATTCATCTATATGCTCGTCTCCAGTTAATTTTATATCCTGAATTAATTTGTTGAAAACATTTAAGTTCTCATCAATATCTTTATTAAGATCAAGTTTGAACCTAAAGAAGGTCTCTAATAGGTACATCTTGCTAAGCAAGGATGTTTCAGTAAACAGGGACTCTAATTTGTCTCACAGTTCCTTAGTCGTTTTTACTTTACCTATTTTCTTTAACACATAGTCTGATAGGTTCAAAATTATTATGGAGCGAGCTAATTCATCCATTTCTATGCGTTTTTCAGGGGTGTTTGTATCTAGATATTGAGCAGTGAGGGCCCTAAGGACTTTTTGTTGAATCATAAGACATTCTATCTTTTGTTTCCAAATTTTAAAGTCAGATTTGTCGTTAAATGGAGTTAAACCATAAGAAGTCATGCCAGATGCCATGATAACAAATATTTATGACAAATGCAGACAATAATATTCACAAGGATCCTAAACAGGCTACTAGAATGAACAGATTTATAGATTAGGGCCCTAGGGTAGTATCACACAACAATGCATTCAAGAACAGAGAGAAGAGTGACACAAATTATTCAAAGAAAACACAAAAAATGAAGTTCCACGTAGAGAAATTAGATCAGGATACAGCGGAAGCCACAAAGTAAGGAATACCTAAACCTAGAGCGCAAGAATCACCCAGAAAACATCCAAGACATGGATCCTTACTTGCTGCGGTTATCCGGACCAGCAAGAAGGATACTCATTCGATTACGGTTATCCGAACCAGTTGTCTGAGCCCTAATCACCTAGGGTCTACAAGTTCAGACGCGATAGACTCAACGAAGTTGGGGTTAGGGTAGAGTGAAACCATACCAGAGTGGGGGCCCTAGGAGAGGGCGCACCCAACTTACCTCGCATGCCCTGGGGCACTGACGACGTGAGTGCGACGGTGGTGCAGGCTTGCGGGTCTGCTAACCTGGCCTCTGGTACCACTGTTAGGATCTAAGGTTTGCAGGCCCGTTAACCCGCCTATTACACCACCGGACTCCGACCTAGCCCAGATCGGACTAGGGTTCCACGATCGGACTGCTTCCGACCTTCGAGCGTGATCTCCACACTCCAGAACCCCTCAAACTCCTCGGATCTAAGTACCTCAACCGCCACACTTAGAAGGAACGGGAGGATTGGCTCTGACCTTACCGTCTGAGCGCCCCAAGCCTTCCTCTGGCCAAAGGAGTTGCGGGAACATGAAGGCTAGGGCAAGAACACTCTCAAGCACTCACGCTCACCTCAGATCACTCACAGAAACACTTAGGGTTGAAGAGAGAAGGAGAAGAAAACACAAAGAAAGAGAGAGAGAGAGCAGCGCGATTAGGTTTAGGGTTTTCTTCTGATTGTGAGAGAAAACGGGTCACACCCCTTATATAGTGAACAATAGTAACCGCCCCGCATAACCGTTTAGCCCAAACCAGAACACTACCCGGTATCCAATCCATAAACCAAACTAAATGAAATGGGCTCGGGATAAGAAAGCAGATGGGCTGGAACAGATAAGTAGCCCAAGAAAAGCATGGCCACATATTCCTACAATATCAAATCACGATATTACACAAATAAAAAAAATGCGATAAAGAGGGGGGGGTGCTGGAGCCCCTAGCCTAATGTAGATTCGCTAGTGATAATATACAACTTAATCAGATAGACTTTGTGGATGAGAAATATAGTTACTCCCTCCGTCCCACTTGAATTGTCCACCTTTCCTTTTTTCGTTCGTCCCATTTAATTGTCTACTTACCTAAAAAGGAAAGTTAATACACACTCATTAATAAAATACTAATTTCCTTTATCTCTTACCGCATTGGTTATTGTGCCCACCTCCAAGTGGACTAATTAAAAGGGACGGAGGAAGTATAATTTTATTGGTAATATATTAATTCTCCCTTTACTACATCATATGATAATATGCATGAAAGTGATCACAATCCATGATCGACAGTCCAAATGCACTATGAATAAGAAAATATGAGAATATTCCATAGTTAATCCTCAATTTCCATAATATCTACGAGACCAAAAAAGAAATTAGGGTTGCATAAGATACAAATAAAGAATTTGATTCCAAACATCGGGCACTCCGGGAAGACACCAATGGATACAATCTGAACATTTGTTGGAATCTCTCATTTTCTCGGTAGAGTTCCAAACTGCTGTATAAATTGATGGGTGAGCATCTTCTCTGTATCCTGATAGTTGAGTTATGTTTAAATATTCAACCTTCACCCCTCTTTCTCCAAGCTTCTCTATCGTAGATTCTGCAACCTCCATCAAGCTACGTTTTGCAGCATTTGGCCAATACATTTCATCAAATATTGGCTGTGTTGCGTTGTGGCAGCTTGCACTCGTGCCCCAGTTCGTGTGCCTGCAATTTTTCAAATTTATATTAAACTATTTAAATATTCAATAAATCTTTAAAATATTTAGAACTATGCAAATATTTTTTTTTTCGATTTAATTGACAATTGATTGTATTGTAGAAAAATCAAGTCAGAAACAATGAGCTATTCTACAGAACATTCAAATCCAAATATTTGATTTGCTGACTTGAATTTCCGACAATATAGTAAGCTTTTCGTTCGGAAAAGATAGTTTGGGATATACTTGCTTAGTGTCAAATAATTTAAGTATTTATTAAAAATATTTTAATAATTGAGGATAAAATTGAAAAAATGCACATAGTTCGAATATGTTTGAACCTTTTACTGTAATGCATATGTTTTTCACACATTTAGAAAATCCTTGACAAACTAGATGATGAACATCCAACATATATATTCAGTCATTTCCTCTCCGAATTCATTAATTTCAACCCAAAAAAAAAGAAGCAAATTGAACCTCGCTTGCAAAACTAAAACAAATGCAAATTAAAATATAAAAAATTCAAAATGTGTCCAAAACATAAAATAAATAATGAAAATTTATATATTTTAAGACAATAACCTCTATAAATATAAGTATATGTACAAGTAGACTGAGAGTCGTGTACATACCCCAATCGATAAGGCGAGGCGCTCATGAAGAAAATTCTTGTTTTCTTTCGATCGATTTGAAATTCTAACCAATCGGACCAAGTGTCTAGAACTATTTCATATTGACGTTCAGTCACCTTCATCTTTTTGTATATCGAATTAGGGCTATCAAAGGGACCCCACCTGATCAAGAAAATGTATTAGAAATCAATACGAGCAATATATATATAAATTAGGTAATTAAAAATAGTAAATAAATTCTTACAAGAAAGTGAGTTGGTTGAATTGCCACCAAGCAAAGTTGTCGAAGATGAGAACATCTGCATCAATCCACTGTCGCCCATGCTTCTCTATAGATTTCAACCGTATCGTACGGTCTACTTCGTTGTGTCGAAATGTATCATCGCTGTTTGATTCCACCAGATACGGTGTCCAATAGAATGCGATCGTTGTATTGTAATCCTTCACAAATTCATCACTCAATGCTCAATATATTTTAGTTTCATACCCATTTAAGTGAATCTATAGTTCTAGATGTATCCAACGTAATTCAAACGTATCGCATAATGGACATAGGTAAAAGATTAAGTATTTTAACCACCTACCTCCTGAATTGGAGATCCAATTATTATTCTAGCATTTGTATAATTGTCCATTTGTTATGAATGACTATATCGGATGCTCGGATCAAATCCTCTGTTTCATAAGAATGTTCCATTGACTCGATTACGAATTAAGCTTTTTTTTTTATGAAAACAAAAATTAACTGGTCAATTCTCAAATGAGACGGTCTCAATCATTTTTATTGTGAGACGAATTTAATGATGTATTTAATTTATTGAAATGATGTATTTCTTTTGTTACAAATAATGTAATTTTATACACAGAAAAATAATATATAATGATGTATTTAATTTATTGAAATGATGTATTTCTTTATTACAAATAATGTATTTCTTTGTTGCGAATAATGTAATTTTTTAAAATGAAATGGTGTATTAAGGTCCGTCTCACAATAAAAAAATGGTGAGACTGTCTCTCAAGAGACCAACTCAAATTAAATATAATACAATATAATCTAATTGATTTTTTTATAAAAAAACAATATTTTAAAAGAACACAAATTATATTTGGGAATGAAACAATTTTAACAATCAAATTGTTAAAAATTGAATAACAATTACTAAAAAAATATTATATACGCTAATTGGGTGGGATGAATCCTATAATTACACTTATAAAATTAATCCAAACTAAAATAAATTATAAATTACAAAAAAAATTAATAATCTTATTAATGAAATAGAGGGTGGAACATGACTAAAACAGTGGATCTCAAGTGATTGGATGTTATAAAATTTTCCGATAGTGAAGGGATTTTTAAGGAGAAACAATCTATCTTATCTATATTCTGAAGCATATATCTAAAAATAATTGTAGTTTGAAATAAAACTTTGTACTGTTAGATCCCCTTTTTTAAAAAAAAATTAACTTACAAAATTTAAATGAGGGGTATCCCTTCTATTACTCGAAGAATTAATCAATTGGCTACGGACAAAATACTTAGTCACTATGTTCCAATGTGGGAAACACTATTAGATAATCCTCAAATGTAAGTAAAAGAGATGAAAGACAAGACATGCGTTTACACTGTATTGAGATTACCTGGACGTGCATGTTCATAAAGTTGCCATCCAATACGACTGTTTTATCTGTTGAAGGTGGAAAATATGGTTCGAGTAGGCAAAGAAAGGATCTCCATTGGTTTCGGTTCACGGAATCCCCTACAAATACAAGCTTTTTATTCCTTAATTTCTCCAAAATTGCTGTCCCATCAAACCTATGTTAAACAATAAGATAGAGACCTGTCAACAATTCATTACAACTTCCAAAGACAACACTAAACATTAACACATATATATATATGCAGTTTTTTTACTACATGGGAAGATCACAGCGATGAGGTTGCCATCTCCAATTCTGATATTTTAAATTCTTTTTCCCATTTTTCACACAGGCAAAACTCGACTCCATGAATGCACAGTTTTCCTCTCTGTAAAGAGGGTATGATACGTCGTCGTAAACCCATCTGCCAGAAAAAAAGTCGCAGTCGCCATTTTCTTGTTGTTTGAGAAAAACTAGGTTTTCGGAGGTGTCGGCTGTGAGATAGACGACGAAATTTAGCAGAAATAGGGATGCCTGCAGGTTTCCTCTCCATCTTGTTGGAGCCATTTTCTTTCTTCAACTTCTCTGAAATTGATTAAAGATGAAATGATGGTTTTTAAGTATTGCAAATTTATATGAAATCATCACTTCGTACAATGAGTCCATATATATCGATATGCGCTTCAATTTTACCTATTTTGCAGTGTTTTCTATTATAAGTTAAAATTATTAATAATATTTCAAACGTGGTAAATATTATGATAGAATAAAATATGAGATATTTTTATAATGGTTTGTGAATTATGGCTGATGGCATATGGAAGAATGACAATCCACACATGATAAATCCGATTTGGAATGGAACTCTATAATTCTTTCTCCTTGCTTGGAAGATAATTAGATTTCTTGCCCACATAATTTGTAATTACTTGATACGTTCGGTGCCATAAAAGTGAAAGATAGCTTGAATCTCTAAAATTGCTTGCCAATTAGCTCACGAGATAGCCTGTTTTAATTTTGTATCAATCATATATTTTGAGATGCTAATAAAGTAGTTTAATTATGAGATATTGAATTTCCCTTCATGCTCAATCTATTGCCGTAATTGCTTGGCTAATTACAAATCATTTTGAAATTGGTTTTATTATTTAAAACGTCTACATAACATAATTGGAATATATAATTTGGTCAAAGAGAAAGTGCTTAAGCATTTGCAGTCCGAGATAAGAGACACACATGCATATATCATTATTGATTGATGCAAACACTTCTCCTTACATAATTTCCATTAATCTCGCTATATATGCATAATTTTGTTCGTAGGTTTAAATGTATATATTAGACACGACATTTTTTAGCTCATAAAATGATTCTTGTTATCTTCTTCAGTAGAAAAGAGAAATGGTCATGTGTATCAAAGTCGTATCTTAAACATATGGGACATTTGTCTCATTTGAATACATTTTAGTTTAGTTATAGTTAGTGTAGGAGAAGATAATTCAATCACCGTGAGAGGTGATAATCTTGTATTGAGTACACTACAAAAAAAGTTCAAATTTACGACACACTTTGCGACTAAACGGAGAGGGGTTGCAAAACTGCGACTAATTACAGACGAATTTGTGACCAAATATGATTCCAAAATATGGAGACGGATTTGCGACATGTTTTTTGGTTGCAAAATTTTGCGACTAAATAAATGGTCGCAAAGTCGTTGCGAAGTATTTATTTTTTTTTAATTTTTAAATATTTAAGTTTTACGACAAGGTTTTGATCGCAAATTAGTTGCGAATATGAAATTATATATTTCTTTTTCACATTTATATTTTGCGACTACATCTTGGTTGCAAATTAGTTGCGAAGTCCTAGATAATTTTTTGTTATAATCTCGCGCGTTTATTCAGTTTTCCCCCATTTTTTTTTCATTCTCCCGCGAAGGTTTCGGGCACCCGCCGCGTGCCGCCGGTGCTCACCATTCCTCTCCGCCACCTCCGTCGCCGGTCTCTGCGTGTCAGGTAAGGTTTCTCTATCTCTGTTTCCCTCTTCTCTCTATCTCTTTCCCTCGTCTCTCACTCACCACGGCTGCAGTGACATTGACCACTCACCACCGTCGCTCACCACCTCCGCCGCCACTGCTCAGAAGACCATCACCATTCCTGCCCAGCGGCGAGGCTGCCATCTCATCACCTCCAGGTCAAAATTTTTTTTCCAAATTATTGTTTCTCTAATTATTCCCTAATTATTGTTTCTCTTCCTACTGCATTTCGCTTGAGAAGTATTATGGTTAAGAATGTAAAGTATTATTCAATTAACATGCTGCATTTCGCTTGAGAAGGTTTGTACTTGGGCGTAACCAAAACCTATGTATGTGTAAACATATGAGTTGACTAATTTTTATTTTAACTGCTAGACCTAGAGCAGGAGACTATGATGTGAGTTTATTGTCAAAAGCAATTTCCTTGATCTAGACCAATTGAAAATGAGGCTGAAGTGTTGGATTCCTAAAAGAATGATGATTACAATTGTCCAACATGCTAAAGCTAGAGTAGCAAAACCCTTTTTAATAATAACTCAGTTTAAATTTATAGGGTAAAACATTAAAAGAAATAAAAGGATGAAAAGAAGAAACAGAAGTATCAATAGAAAAGCATAACCATGTTTTCGCATAGAAAGAGAAAGAAAAGAAATGGTTTGATTTGGGAAATTCTGTTCAATTCTTTGTTGAAGTCTATTTTTTTTTTTAAAAAGAGTATGTTATTGCCTATTGGTTATAGGAGAAGAAAATTGATTCTTAATGAAAAAATTTGCTTCTTGACAGCATATTTGGTCAAGTTAAAACGGTCAATGGTGAACTTTCCAAGTCACTTCTGGAAAATAACAAATGCTATTTACTAGATTGTGGCAATGAGATATTTGTTTGGGTTGGCCGGGTAACTCAAGTTGATGAGAGAAAAGATGCCATGCAAGCTGCAAAGGTAAAGGTTTAGCCTCCTAGTTTATACTCTAAAAAATGCATATTTTGATCTCTGATAGTGATAGCCAAGTGACATCTCAGGAGTTTGTTTCTAGCCAAAGCAGACCAAAATCAACTCTCATAACTCGGCTTATTCAAGGTCATGAGATTCATTCTTTTAAGTCCAAGTTCGATTCCTGGCCAATGGCGTCAACTACTTCTGTAGTCGAGGAGGGAAGGGGGAAAGTAGCAGCTTTACTGAAGCAGCAAGGGGGCGGCGTGAAGGGACCTGCTAAAAGTGCTCCAGTTGTTGAGGAGGTTCCTCCATTACTTCAAGGAGGTGGAAAACTAGAGGTCTAATTTCATTTCATATGTCTCCCGGCTGTTCAGTGACCGGTGTAACACATTTTCTTACCATTGCTGCTTTGAATTTTGAGTAATCAGGTTTGGAGAATCCATGGCAGTGAGAAAACTGCAGTTCCTGCAGAAGACATTGGCAAATTTTACCGTGGGGATTGCTATGTTGTGCTCTACACTTACAATCATCATGAAAGAAAGGAGGATTTCTATTTGTGTAGTTGGATCGGCAAAGACAGCATTCTTTATATTTTGTTTTGTATTTATTGCTTTCTTTGGGTGTTTGGTTTGTCGGTCGAAAACATTCTCTTTTCAGGATTTCTTACAGCCTTCATGGAATGCTTTGATCGATTTGTGACTACTGCCACTTCAAAGCTGAGGAAAGGTAAGTTTTTTCTTTCCAATTCCACTGAGATCTTTTACTTTGTGATATGCTCTAGTTCGTTGATTGATATGGGTGCTACGAGCAAAAATGTAGATGCTAAGGCATTTGCAAGGGATCTGGAAACGATATTCTCCTCGATACAAGCAAGAGTTTGTGGAATACAGCATGTCTTTGATCTTTTTGGTTTTAAAAGACATAGATGCTGAGCATGGTGTCATTTTGTAGTTGAAAGATATATGAACTACTTTCTCTTATGTTAGTCAAAATGGGCAAGCATATTAAACTCTCAAATAAAAGTAAGCTGTCTTTTTCTTGAGGAATATATTCAGTGTTCAATTAATACGAAACCAGAATGAATGTTTTAGAACCTGAAAATATTTTCTTATTGTAAGCTTTGGACCTGTTAACACATTTGATTTTATTGAAAAACAAATGGTGCGGGAATGGTGAGATATATGCTCACAACTTAGTCTTTATTGTGTTGGCTCTGTAGGTAGCAAAAGCCATGGTTGCCTGGTGGAGCCAGTTTTTATGTGAGATGTAGTGATGATTCAATTTTCTGTCTTTGATGCCTGAAAATAGGCTGATAACAGAGTTACTAGGCTGTGAGAGTTTAATACACTCCCTTTTCATACATGTCTAGTTTTTCTAAAATTCTAATTTCATGAAAATATTGATTTATGGGTGGCAGTGATCTTGGGAATGCAAAGTTGTCTGGGAATCTTGTTCCTGACTTGGGGAAGCTGGAGCTTCTTTAGTATCTGTGAGTGCAATATCACTTTTATGTATGTATGTATATTATTATGGGATTAGTAAATGTAATGTGATGAGGATTAAAATGTAGGGAACTGTACATGAACAATTTGATGGGGGAGATTCCAGGTGAAGTGGGAAGATTGGAAAGTCTGGTGAGTATGGATATGTTCCACAATAATCTTAGTGGATCAATCCCTCCTTCCTTGTCCAATCTTTCCAATCTCAAGTTCCTGTAAGTCCAAACACGAGTTGCTTATTACATCATCATCATCCTCGCTTCTGACATGGATGTTTTCAACTGTGATAGGCGCCTAAATGGTAATAGACTCACAGGCAGAATACCAAGGGAGCTCACCAAGCTTCCAAACCTTAAGATTTTGTAACCCCATCTCTCTCTCTTTCCCTCTCTGGTGACAATACTAACTGACGATATCCTGTTTAATTACTAATCAAAGTTGAATGGAAATGTTTTGCAGCGATGTGTCGAATAATGATTTGTGTGGGACAATTCCTACGTCTGGCTCCTTCTCTAGACTCACAGAAGAAAGGTATGCTTTATTATTTGTTGGTTGGATTGATTGTGAAGTAAAGGTAATTAGGTTATATTTTTTGTTGGCAGCTTTGTGAACAACACAAGATTAGAAGGGCCTGAGCTGATGGGGTTCGTGCGAATGTTGTTATGGAAGTTCATAATGTATTCCTTCTTGCCCCTGAATAATTAATAGCCTTCATCCTCTTTGATCCTTCATCTTCCTTGAGTATAGTTCGTCGTTTACTTTCTTAAATAGGTTTGCAGGCAGATCATACTATCCATGTAGTTCGTGGCTCTGCAACAGCTGTCACTCGACCCTCTACTGCAACCGCTGCAAACACTGATGGTGTTGTTTCATAAGAGATGCGACTCTTTGCTCCCAACTTGAACATGCTGCGGGATCAACTGATTGTGGATTTGGTTTTTTGGATGTTTAGGATGATGGATGATAATTATGGATTGTGATTTGGCATTTTTTATTTAAAATAAAATCATAGATTATGATTTAATCTTGGTTACGAAATTAATATTGTCGTTCATTTTTTTATAAATAAAACAGGGAAAATAATAATAATAATAA